>SRPP01000273.1:0-33981 GCA_018360055.1 Claviceps monticola
GAAAACTGGCTTGTATTTAGAAGAACCCGGGATTAGCCCTGCACGCCCTATTATGCCCAAAACTGGGACGCAGGGGCGTAAAATACTCAACAACAACAACAACGACACGATCACAAGCTACCTACTCTGTAGTTCAAAGCGAACTAAGAAATTGTGACGAAGGCCAAGACGACTGTGAGTGACTGAGAGGGGACAACATGAAAATACTTGTGACGTGCTGCGTGTTCCTTTTCGGAGTCTCTCAAAACTATGCATTGCTCTAAATATTCCTGCATCAGGACTGTCGTGATGCGATGCGAAATGAATACGTGCTAAAGAAAGACGAGCCACTGTATATAACTATGTACATACTGGGTTACTGAAACTCTTGATAGTCTTTGCGCTTTTGAAGACGGCACGAAGCACGAACGTCATTGGTCACGTGACGAGACGCGCCCCTTCGTCCCCAAGCTTCGTTTGCGGTTGTCAGTGGTCACCCATGCAAGTCTCTCAGACATCTTCTGGCGTCAAAAATGAACGAATCATCAGCAACCCCCTCGCAGTCGTCGGAGCTCCAGGTAACACCTTGATCATGACAAATGACGGTGGATTTTCGTTCGATCCGTCCCGCCTGAATAAAGCGTCGGCCGCAGAATTTTCATCCTCAGAATCCGAATTCGAGAATGAGTATCGGATACCAGGCGTAGAGGCGGACGACAATGATTTCGGAGACTTCAACCCAAGGAAGAAACGGCGCGTTGGCAGGAACAACAAAGAACAGGCGGCGTTAGGGATTTTCGGATCCGACAGCGAGGACGATGGGCCCCATTCACGGTGGAAGCGCAAGACCTTGAGAACCAAGGGCATGACCTTTGTGCCAACGACTACGAGCGGAAACAACTCGGACGAGAATATGGAGGACGAGGAGGACAAACTGCCAGTCCTGGGCAATGGCGACGGTAGCGAAAAGGAGGTGGACGATGACGAGGAGGAAGAGGAGGAGGAGGACGGTGCTTATGCTGGCGTGGGTTTGGGATTCGGCCGTGGACTTGGTTCTGCATTTCAAAATACAAGGGACGTCGATACTGACGACAACCAAGGTGTCGCGACCCCGAAAGTGGACGCCAAGTTCACTGGGACGGGTGTTCTCGGCATGGGCTTTGTACCTTCATCCGCGAGAGACCCTGTTTTGCGGGTGCCCGACAGCGAGCAATCGAAAGTGCAAAACAAGCCACAACCCAGCACGTTTACAGCGAAAGGGAAAATGAATGCCAAAGGGTTTGGCGCACGAATGATGGCAAAGATGGGTTACGTTGAAGGCAAAGGACTTGGCAGAGAGGGACAGGGCAGAAACGTGATTATCGAAGCGAACTTGCGTCCACAAGGTATTGGCTTGGGCGCCGTCAAGGAGAAAACTGAACAAGAGCGAAAAGAAGAGAAGAGACAAGCTGAGCTGCGTGGCGAGAAAATCGTGGACTCGGATGAGGACGAGAAGAAACGGAGGCGAGCGAAGAAGAAGGCACTTGGAGGTGGTGGTGGTGGTACGCCACGACGACCAAAGACGAAGTACTTGACAGTGGAAGAGCTGAAAGCCTCAGCGCCTGGGCTGCACATACCGGAAGCGTTTACCCCGATCCTAGACATGACCAGACCAGGCAGCAAGCTGTTGACATCGGCTAGTGGGCTCATGACCCCGACCTCAGCTGTGTCATCAGATACGCCAGAAGTCGTCGAAGCACGGAAGTTGGCACGGAGGGCCCAGGCCGATCTACAAGCCTTTTCAGAAGAGTGGAGAAGTCTGGAAGAGAGGAAGACGTGGACGGACCTGGAGCTCAAAGAGAGGGAACAAGAGATGGAAGATTTGCGCGCCGACTTTGAGAAGCTGCGCGGTTTTTGCGACATGGTCACCCAAGAACTGAGCACCGAGTCTGATCTGGAACAAGTTCTTGCCTGCTTGAGGAAAGCTGCAGAAACCAACATAGCAAGCTCAGAAACCGGTGACCTTGCTGTTGCGGCCATCCACCCTTTCCTGAAGGATGCCGAGTGGAATCTGCTAAAAGAACCTTCAAAATTCACCACAGAACTGAGAGGCCTATCCGCGACATTCATGAAGCCGGACAACGACGCTCGAACGGTGAACAAGTGGAGCCAGAATGATGGCAACATGGATGGGATCTACCGAAGACACCAGAAAGCAACAGCACCCTACGAAAGCATGATGTACAAGATCTGGCTACCGAAAGCTGTCGCCACCGTACGAGAATGGGACCCCCTAGAACCGGGTCCCATGCTCGACGTGATAGAAAACTGGAATGATTTGCTGCCCCAATTCGTTGGCGCCCAAGTCATGGACCACGTAACGCGCAAACTCGAGGCCGCTGTTTCAGACTGGAACCCCAAGAAGAAACGGCAAAGCCACCATCTCCCGCATTCTTGGCTCTTTCCTTGGCTGCAATACCTGCCGGCCTACCATCTAGATCCCAAGGGCACAGGCCTCGTGGCAGAGGTAAAGAGGAAGTTCCGCCATCTGATTGGTGTCTGGGAGTTTGAACGCGGGCCTGTTCCTGGATTAAAGCAGTGGCAAGAAATCCTGGGCAGCCAGTGGGGACCTCTCATCATGTCTCACGTTCTGCCCTCAATGGGACGATACCTGCGCAGTAATTTTCGCGTTGATCCCGCAGACCAGGAGCCGTATCTGCCGGTGCTCACGGGCGTAATGAAATGGAATCAATTGCTGAGCGACTCCGTCATGGCGGAGGTGCTTGTGCAGAACGTCTTTCCCATGTGGTACGAAAAGCTGCAGCAGTGGCTGGCGCTCGCGGAGGCGAATTTGGAGGAGGTTGCGGAGTGGTACACGTGGTGGAGAGGGGTGTTGCTCAAAGACATGGCCGGCATTGAGGGTGTGAAGATGGAGTTGGACAAGGGGTTGCAAATGATGAATCTTGTATAACGACTTATTCGTTGATCACGGGAGGGCAGCCACGTGTCTCCCTCGTCGTTGACCTTGTGTAACCCAGATGACCGAACCCCCCTGGCCCCTGACCCCCCACATAATCAAAAACCGAGAGACTTGTTCCTCGGGATGCTGTTGAAGAAATAATGACCAAGTGACTTGTGAACTATGTAACAAAACGACTTGCCTGAATAAACTCAGGGTCAAGTGAACTGGTACACAAGCAAAAGCAATATAACCCAATACATATCCGTATTCACCTCCCCTGTTTCGCTTATTTACCAGGCTAAGCCTCGGCATCGGAGCCGACGAGTGACGACCCGTTCGTTGTACGCGGGGAGCCGAAATGAGATTCCACGCGGCTGGGAAGCAAAATTCGTCATCATGATCAAGTCAAGCGTGCATGCGTACGTACATGCATATCATCAACAGGCCAGATGGATCTCCCCTTGGCGGCGTCTCGTAGATACACTGAAAACGCGTGGGTTGTGCCACGATTCATCTTGACCTTCCTAACTCGGTGACACTCCCAACTGCGTACATAGTTTCATCTGAGCCTGCGAGCGCGCGCGCAATGACACCGGCAATTCCGGGCCTCGTGGGAGAGTTTCTCGTGGGTGTTTGAGATTGTAGTTGCGAACATCGGGCCATTACGGACGTTCAAGTTTTCGGGCATGTGTGTTCAAATTTGCCTACGTATTGCAAGGAACTGTTTGCGCTCTCGCTGGCAGCTGCGACATATGTAACTCCGTAATGAAGTATATCAACACATGCACATGGCCAAGACGGGAAGCAAGCGCCCTAGAAGTTCCAAGTGTTCCTTGCTGTGTCCCTTGCTGCGGGAATTTTCGCATCTCTGCCCCGAGCCCCCGCCTGACAAGGACGTGAAGATCAGAGATGGAGAATGACGGGGAACGTGGCAGGGTTCGGATTCCCGCCAACTTATTTTGACACCGGCTTTGAGATGGAGCATCAGGCCGACGACTGTTCGCAGTCTAGTCTGGGGCGGTGACGGCATTGTTGTGCTGGAATGCCGGAATGCCGGAATGCTGCATGCTGGATCTGCGGAATTGTGATTTGATCCAGCCGAGAGGTACTGGTACCTAGGATTCGAAAGCGGAAAGCCCACAAGTGCTGTTCAGACACTTGCATCGCTTGTGTGCATGAATCTTCCTGTGTGGCGGGAACTGATTTAGATGATGGCGTCTACGCAGAACAGCCCCGGTCACAGTAATGAGCACGCGGCAAGAACTGCGGCAGAAGCATCGTGGAAGTCGTCACGACTCACGGGAGTTGATTTACGCGCGTGCCATGCCTGAAACGGGCACAAGTTACAGCGTTTGTTAGCCATGTATGTATGTATGTATGTATGTATGTATGTATGTATGTATGTATGTATGTATGTACAGAGTAGTTGTACCTACATTCAACGTCTGAACAGCTGCAGAACGGTCGTGCACTGCACAGACAGACAGCTGCACACGGGCCGGAGACTCTCAGCCCCGCTACGTTCCGTCGCCTGACTGGCTGCTCCCCCACATGGCTCTCCACATGTAGCGCCCGAAGCTCGCAGACTTCATCGTTCTGCCGCCGAAGCCCTGCCCGAACCCACGACGGGGCCAAAAGCCAAATGCGGGCTGTACCCTTCGACCTCGGGATTCAAAATCGTCTCGACAAACCCTCCGATCCTCACGGGGTCTGCCTCCTAGCATTGTTCTTTGCCATTGTCACATCTCACTTTTCGCGAACATCTCGATCTAGCATCTAGATCTGGCATCCTCATCTGGCATCCTCATCTGGCATTACATCGATTCGTCGTGGGCCGACCGCGCAAGCTGTGCCTGTGCGACGCAATTTCTCCTTTCCGCCCCCTCCCCCCGCCATCGCCGCCAAGTTCGAACCGTTGATATTGCTTGCCAGCAGCTGCTTCAGCCGAATGCCCTCAAGGACCCCGATTTGCGGCCCAGTTCTGCAGTCCGGTTCATGATCCGGCTCGCCGAACCCATTTCCTTTCGCCTCAACCGCCTCAACCGCCTCAACCGCCGGTGCTGTCCGTCGCCCGGCGCCCGTGACATAGAACCGCCACCATGTTTTGGAGATTTGGCGGCTACGCCAACATCTCCACCATTGAAACCATTCTCGATAAGCCAGACTTTACCCTTGAGGAACTCTTGGATGAGAGCGATCTGATCCAAGAGCTGAAGCAGCACAACTCCAAGCTGATCGAATACCTCCGCGAGGATCATACCCTTGAGAAGCTGCTCGAATATGTCGTCGCCCCGAAACTACAAGACTTTGCGACGCCCGAAGACTCCACCGATGAAGAATCAAAGGGCAAAAAACGCCTGCTACCCTTCTCGCGCCCGCGTGCCTCGTCTCGTAGCACCGATTTGTCCGACAATGGCGAGGAAGAGCAGGAGAAGAAGCGGAACCGATATGCTCTTGTCGCCGTCGAAGTGCTGAGCTCTGATACGTGGTCCATTTACGAAGCCCTGACCGAGAATCGGGAACTGATTAGTCGGTTTTGGAAATTCCTCGAGCGGCCTGCTCCCCTGGACCCTCTCCAAGCGAGCTACTTCACCAAGGTCAATGAGTCTCTTTTCGAGAAGAAGACTGATGACATGATGGAGTTTTTTCGAGCGATTCCAAATGTGGTCCCTGATCTGCTCAAACACGTGGAATGTCCCATGACGATGGATCTGCTTCTCAAAATTATTGCCCTAGACAGGAATGAAGGTGGTCAAGGCATTGTAGAGGTTCGTCGCCAATGCAACAAGAAAAAAAAGCAAATCAAAAGAATTGGCGAATAGAGAAGAGAGAGAATGAAGAAGAAAACTATCACGCGCATGCGCTGAGATCAAAAGTGCTCTCTTGCTAACCTTTCATGCTTGCGACTTTTAGTGGCTCTACGCGAAAGACATTATTCCGACCCTCCTTTCTTGTCTGGACCCCAAGCACAGCTGGGTTATACAGACGGCCGCAGGCGACTTCATCAAGGCTATCATCACGATATCGGCGAATGCTTCGCAGAACGAGCAACAGTGCATCGGCCCGAACGAGCTCACGCGCCAACTTGTGTCAGAACCGTGCGTCGAGCAACTGATAAGCTACATGCTTGAAGGAGGCAACCCCCTCACCGTTGGTGTTGGTATTGTCATCGAGGTCATTAGAAAGAATAACTCAGACTACGATCCGGATGTTGGATCCGGAGCGCACCACATTCCATCCAGTCGAGATCCCATCTATCTAGGCCACCTCTTGCGCCTTTTTGCGCTGAACATACCCAAATTCATGACCCTCATCATGGAGAAACCGGCACCGCAAGATGGAGTGGCGTCTACGTTTGGTCAAAGACTAGAACCTCTTGGATTTGATCGATTCAAAACCTGTGAACTAATGGCAGAATTGCTACACTGCAGCAACATGGGCCTGCTCAACGAGCCCGGCTCTGACCAGCTGATAGCCACCCGCGATGCCGAACGACATCGCCTCCGAACAGAGGGCCGGCTGGGCCCCATGAGGGATGATGGCCTCATGTCCGACGAGTTGACTATGCGAATGGCGCATGGTAGTGTGCATGATGAGGGCCGGCGGTTAGAGGTGATCAATGCTGATGATGACGGCTTCGAAGAGGTCGAGCCAAGTAGAGAGATGAACGAAGACACGTCACATGAATTCATCAAGGCAGAAGACGATATCGGCGGCGCCCCCCCCGTCTCATTCCTGGAGAAGGACGAGGACGATTTCGTTGACGAGCCGCTAAGCTCTCCGCGCCTGTCTATCGCTGCTGACAAGATGAACGAACAGTGCTTCGACGATGCTGATCTTGCCGTTGCACCTCTTTCTCCATCAAAGTCGAAATTTGCGCAGGAAGCCTCTCAAGGAGAGGAGCAATCCAACACGGACGATGCGGCCCGGGCTTCGGTGTCTGATCCGGACACAACTGACAAGCTAGTGGATGAGCACAACGAAACATCCGAGCCGGAATCTGGCCTCTCTGACCTCTCGTCTGCAACACCGGAAGCAAAGTCGCCCGGTGGCTTGCTAGAACCTGAAGATCCGCGTGAAATTAGTCAAAACCGTGGGCTCTCTCCTCATCCCGAAGACTTGCCTGCTCCGCTGTTCTCGTCTTCGAACCTGCCACAGTCGGCCACATCGGAACAAAGTCCTGACGAAGCCAACGCTGCTTCTAACATGGTGGATGTTCCGGTAGTGTACCGGATGGCAGAGTCAGAACCTCACGTCGAGGCCAACGAGCCAAGAGATGGCAACGACATCTCAGGAAAAACCGAGACCGGCGAATCCAGCGAAATTCATGACATAAATGCATCGGCCAACCGCTCGCCTATGCCCAAGGAGGAGCCACAATTAGAAGTAACTCTCCCCGTGGAACCTGTCGTCGGCGATTATCTTAAGATGCAGTTTGTTGAGCATCGTGTTGTACCAGCAATTTTGGTAAGAAAATCACACCTGCCATTCCGATTAGGATATCCCGCTCCCCCTTGGTAGTACCAACACTAATGCGCACACAGTCCTTCTTCTTCTCATACCCTTGGAACAACTTCCTGCACAACGTGGTATATGACATTGTGCAACAGGTGTTCAATGGCCCAATGGACCGCGGATATAACCCCACCTTGGCGGTTTCTCTCTTTGAGGACGCCGACGTCACTGCAGCCATAATCAGAGGCCAAGAGGCGAGCGACGCGTCTCAAGCTAGAGCCAAGACTCGCATGGGCTACATGGGACATCTGACGCTGATCGCTGAGGAGGTTGTTAAGTTCACTGAGCGTCATCCTCCAGAACTATTGTCCGAGATGGTCTTGGACAAGGTGATGAGTCAAGACTGGATCAACTATGTGGAGGGTGCGCTTGCGGAAACGCGTGAGCGAGACAACGCCATTCTCGGCGGAGTCCGCCCAGAAATTGCTTTGAACCGGGCGAGTGTAGGAGGCGGCGGGGGCGGCCTGAGTGGCATCGGCCTTTCAAGTCTCGGAAACACATCTGTAACTGGGTCAAACGCACTAGCAGAAGCAGGACTGAATGGGGGAGTTGAGATGCACGGAGGTGGCGGCCATGGTATCGGCCCGTTTGCCATCAGCGCCGGAACCTCGATGTCAGGGTTTGGAAGCAGTAGCGACGAGGACGATGATGAAGGCGACGGTGAGGAGGAGGACGCTAATTTCGAGGTGAGTGGTGATTCTTTTGACGATCGAAGCTTTGGGTCCCCGGAGGTAGCCGCGAATGCAAGCCCCCCAAATCTCTCTGTCCATGCCATGAACACGACAGCTGCGGGACCTTCACAAACACGTTCACGAGATTCGGGTATAGACCACTGGCCGAATATGCTAGGCTCGCCCGTGAGGTTCACGGCGCGACTGGACCACGATGAAAGTGTGGGGGAGTTCGTGCCTCTCGAGAGGCGGCATCCACACACCCAAGACGACAAGGACGAGATGGAACGGCATTTCTCCCCATAGAATGGGGGGTCGTACCTATCACGTCACGAAAGTCTGACAAGCGTCGACTTGAGTGCTTCTGCTGTGGTAGCTCAAGACTCGACCGTGGAGGGTTTGGACGTCTCTGAGCTAGAGGACTTTGGGAACGACTTTGTCGACGATCTTGCACGACTATACGCTGCGTGGAGAATCTAGACTTCCTATACCAAATGTCGGCGCAGTTGGGATCTCAGGACCATTCCATGTATATAAGATGGGGATACTTGCGAAAGACATGCTTCAAGGACTGATTAAGCTGTCTGAGCATACAAAACTATGTTACAATGGGCCCAGGAAACACTCCCCCCATGCAAAACCAAGAGAAAGGGACAGGAGACCAATGTTCAGGGACGGGCGTGTGTTTGAATTGAGGAATACGACAGCTTTGGAAGATAGAATTGAGCTTCTTCGCCTGGCCGCCGATGGACATTTGAGGGGCCTCAGTGATGCGAGATCTGTCGTCTCTCGATTGCGGCTACCTCCCCCATACCCGACCTGCTTCGATTTCCCACCTGGACAAAGCTGAACAACCGAGAAAGAAACCTATGCTGATATAAGAACCTTGCATAATTATAGTTTCGGGCCTACGCAGATACTTTCAGCAACGCAGACAAATCGATGAGCCCGCCGTCAATTCCCCCCCCACCACCTCCACCCCCTCCACTGAACATTCCCCCCTCGCGGGCCAGACTCCAATTAGCCGCTCGTCTGGCAATGCAGAAGAACAACAAAAACAACAACAACAACCAACCTACTCAGTTTTTACCAGCAATGCTACATCACAACGGAGATGAGGAACACAACGACCAAGGAAGACAAAATCAAGACCTCGACGACGACGACGATGATGATGAAGACGACGCCGTGGATCCATTCCAAGACGGTGGCGATGACATCGACGACGAAGACGATCTAGATTCCCAAGCCACCCCCAACCGCGGCCGCGGCCGCGGCTCGTGGTGGAGAACCGTCGTCGGCAGAACCTCCCGAGACTCAGACAACGACGACGCCGATGACGACGACGAAGAGGAAGAAGAAGATGAGGAATTTGGGGACTTCGCCATGGCAGAAGACGACAAGTCCAGCAGTGACATCCCCGTCAACAACCTAGTTCTCCGGCCTCTACCCGTCCATCCCACTAAGGAAAGTAGTCGCGGTCTTAGCGGATTATGGCCGTTTGGGTCCCGGAGTGATAGCAAGACGCGGCGCGAGGAGAGTGGTAGTAGTAAGGATAGGGAGGGGGAGGAGAGGGAGGAGGAGGAGGAGGAGGAGGAGGAGGAGGAGGAGGAGGATATGGTGTCTATATCGGCGTCTACGGCTGCGGCTGTCGCTGCGGAAAAGGAAAAAGAAAAGGAAAAAGAGAAGGGGAAGGGGGATGGTCGGGCGGTGGAGGTGAAGGAGGCGAGGAGTAGGACTAGTATTGAGGAGCCGGATGAGGATGAGGATGGAGAGTAAGGAGTGAGGTTGTGCGGAGTGACTGTGATGCCAGACTCTAGTGCTAAGCATGGGGTGAGGTCAAATGCTGCAAAGTGAGGAGGGGCTTTCAAGAGTGCATTTTATTTTATTTTACCTGGAGATGGGGTGGTGTGGTGTGGTGTGGCAAATTATTGGTGTGGTTGAATGGGAAACCTTTTTTTTTTGTCTTGGGAGGGCATTTCGAAGCGGAATCGGGGGTCACGTCACTGGAGAGGTTGGGTGGTGTATATTATATGATGGGGAAGGAGATTTTGTTTTCGCGGCCTCAAGTGTTCACGTTTTTGTCTTTCTTTTTGTCACTGTTGTCACTGTTGTTATTGTTTTCGTTGTGACTTTTCATGACCACGGTTATGATCATTCCATTGAGGTTTTGTGTGTGTTTTCTTGAGTACTGTAGATGCCTGGAGGAGGAGGAGGAGTCGTGTACGCTATCGTGGGTAAAGATGGCTTTATTTTCGTGTGATATCATTGTGCGTGGTTTTGAGTGCGTTGTGAAGCACTGTGCGACGTTCTGATGCAGTGTGAGATGTTGTGAGGAAGTGATTACCTGCTTTGAATTTCCTGGAACTTACCCCTCTTCTAGGTATGTATTCTTTGTTTTCCGGTTGTTATAAGAAGACGCTCAAGGGTTCCTGCGATTTGGCCATCCTGGACAACAAGTGTCCTGGAAGTGCGACAGGGAAGTGCGACAGGGAAGTGCGATAGGGAATGAAAAAGAAGATGGCATGTCAAAAGGTAAATGCGCTACCATACTCTATTCCTCTCCCCGTCTTCTGGGATCTTGCCTCCTCACTTATAAACACAACCATTCATCTCGCCAGAACTGTCGAGTTCCACAGCGGGCGACCGAGGACAGCACGCTGCTCAATATATATCCCCTGCAAGGCACGTCCTGCCATCTCCTTCGCACACCGTGGCTTTACGCGGGGAAGACTGCAATGCAACCCTTTTTTTTTTTACGTACTAATGCGCTGGAAGTGGCCAACGTTGGTACATATGCTTCATTGCAGTGAGTGTGACGTGCCATTTGACTGCCCGTCTGCAGCGGGAGGTTCCGTCGGGCCAAGACACCGAAGGCATGACAAATTCTGGAATGGCGCTCCTCTCAATTCTCTGAATAGGTATCTCGCGATGACGCTGAAGAAGTTGAGTAATCCGTGTACAGCCACTGTAGGAGGCGGGTACTTTCGGTAATCGGTGGAGTGATGTACAACGTGCAGTGCAGCGCGGTGGTAATCGTGACAATGGGCGCAATCTACTCTGTATATTGCGTACGAATATCCGTACTGTGTGCGCTCCTTTCCTTGTCCGCGTCGGAGAATTGGCAAGGCAAAGTACGCCGAATCGTTTCGCGGCATCTACCGCATCCAGCATTTCGCGATCTGGGCGTACACAGATTTGTCGGTTGCATATCCCATTGAGCCCTTCATGCGTTTAGAGTACGAACCCTAAACTCTTGCAGATGTCAAGCGGGCAATCGGGCAACCTTGCACTCGGGTTACGTACCGGGACTCTGCGGAGTATGTACCTATGTATACCTATGTATGCATGAATGTCATGCGTAGTCCGTCCCTAGGAGTCGGGCCAAGTGTATGCAATGTACACCGGTACACCATATTCGTTCATCATGGCAGATTCAGTCCTCAGACATTTACGTACTCCGTATGTTTGTACGCAATTCGGGCCCTTGACGCGCGAGGCTGGTGCTGTGGCTGACGCTGAGATAAGAAAGGGCTGGACGGTCATCTGCGGGGACGAAGCATGAGAAAGGCCAGGTTGGGGATCCATCGGGCGAAAGGCTTGATGCATGGCGAGCGCAGAGCGGAGAAAGGCCTCGAACAAATTGCAGAGGATGAAGAGGTGAATGATGAAGAGTTGAATGCAGCGGTGTGAGCGTCAGCGCCGCCTCAACATGGACAGTCTTCTTTCTTCACGCCGCACGCGTTCTGTTCTTTCTGATGTTCTTGCTGACGGGTAAAATTATAAAATTATAAAATTAGCATCACATCTTCTCGCCAACTGTGGGGAGAGAGTACTTATGTACGGAGTACGGAGTACATGGCGCTTATTACATTAGGTACCTATGTATGTACCTAGTAGCTAGTAGTATCGAGTCTCGACAGTCCTTCTCATTTGCCATTGTTCGCTGCGTCTTTGTCAGCCCGACCAGACATGGGTTTTAAATAGAAGGCGCTAGGTTCTGCAGAGCACGTCTGCCTGTCCACATCTTCCAGGTCCAGATGCCACCGTCCAGCCATCACTGCGCTTGGAGCAGGGATCTGCCTGGACAATACGGAGTATGTACTCCGTACTGTAAGTTGTAACACGTTGCCAGTCCGCACAGTGGTGATTGACCGTGCCGACGATGAGTATCTTGGGGGATTCTTCTTTGCCGTTTCAGCAAATCAGCTCGACACTGGGCAGGCCAGGACAGACAGGTTGGGGCAGGCAACAAGGTACATATGTACGTATGTATAATATGTGTGTACAGTGTAGGTATGTACACAGTAGCTACTCCGTAGGGGTAAAAGGATTGATGCTTGCTTTCCCTTCCCCAGAAGTTAGAACACGTGCAGACACATACGGAATACATGCAACTGAATGGTCCAGAACCAGATGCCTACGGAGAATGCAACTCGGCTATCGGACATGACGTTCTGTCTCGGTTCTAGCATGAGGTATAATCTGGGTTCGCGATCCTGACACCGAAAGAGCCCGAGCGCCGGATGGTTCTTGGATCTTGGAAGCACAATAGAAGGAGGGTGATGACGAGTTAACACACAATGCGACGTACAGTACGAGCCTCCGCGATGAGGCACTGTGCCGCAGTCTTACACCGGACAACGAGCCTTACGTGCATGTCTTCTCACGTAAACTCAGATGTACTCATCGCGTTCGCACACGCCCAGCGGCAGTGCATGCGATCGCTGTTGTTTTCTGCGTGCACACGACGATCGTGGAATGCTGGTGCCAGGTAGTCGTCTATTGACATGCACGGAGCGGATGGGTCGGTGCTGTACAGAGTACGGAGTAATCTGTGGCGAATTACGGAGGGCATACCTATGACGAGGCATCTGATTGTTCATCGCTCAGCATGAAATGACGACGCGCTGGCCACTCTGGGCATGAGGCGATCAATGGGTAAAAACAACCGCGCGACGGGGCTCCGGGTTGAATAGGTAGCATGGCGCACTGCGTCAGTGAAACGAAAATGCCATGTTATGTAGCCCCCCGGAAACCGGCAGAGTCAAGGGAGTTCACAGAGCCGGCTGCGACGATGGGGCCTAGTTAGCTCGCCCGACTGTGGCTAATAACCATCGCGATTCGCGGACCATACATTGTATGTGCCTACACACCGTGTACAAACGGACCACGGATTCCACGGAATGAAACTCGGTGGCATGGGAATGGGGATGAAAGTCACAGTATGTAGTCCCAAGCCCGGCCAAAAGTTCTCCGGCTCTCACTCATGTCTGCTTGGGAAATTGGCATCATGTCTAGCGCCATCTGACACGACGGCATGGAGGAATCGGCTTTGCCAGGATGAGATGGGGCATCGTTGAATCCAGACAGAGTGTCAAGAGTCCACGAGTCCACGAGTCCACGAGTCCACGAGTCCACGAGTCCACGAGTCCACGAGTCCACGAGTCCACGAGTCCACGAGTCCACGAGTCCGCGATGACATGGGTTTTTGCCTAGAATATATGAGCCCCGGAACCCCGTTGGCCCTTGCCAATGCCCTGGCGATTCCGGGGTTGGTTCCCATATTCCCATCCCCGTCACTCCAGGTGCTCTTTGTGTGCTATTCTTCAACATCCAACATCCAGAAAGGCTTCACCCCTTTTGCCCACGTCACGTCCGAGAAAAAGCAGGGACCTAGAAACGACAAGACGTCGAATGGAGCCGAATTGTACTCTGCATATGCACCAAACATAGAAACAATTCATGACCCAGGACAACACGGTCCGACATCTGGACAGCGGAAACGGAACAGCGTCGAGGTTGCCGCCGTTGCCGGCTTCTCAGGACTCAGGAGAGAGGAGACCACCACGGACCATTCGACCGACCAGACACCGCCAAACCGCAGCGGATACAACGAAACGCCAGCGCATCAAAGGCGTTGGTGCCTGCGGTTCGACAATCAAGTCCCGCCAACAACAAAGAGGCGCGAACCAAGGTGACGGCGAATCTTGGGCTGCAAGCGGCTGAAACAAGTTTCCATTGGCCATCAGGCGCGGCAGGCGCTGCAGGCGCTACAGGCGCGAGTAGAGACAGCACAAGCCATCTGCGATGGAAGCCGGTGAGGCAGGTGCTGCTCATGCGCCCGAGTCGCAACTGCCCGACAATGGCGATGCGTCGCCACCATTGGTTCCGCCACCACTCAACCCGGCTCGTCGACTGAGCACAGTCTACACTGCTGCAGAGAACCAACGCGGCCACGAAAAAGGTCACGGCCGCCGTCGCCTCACGGTTAGCCATGACGTGCGATTACTGCGACCGGAAAGCCGAGGATCCGATCTGTTTGCTGATCTCTCAATCACACATCGCGAGCTCGAAGGGTATCTGAGCCGAGGTCCTGTTGGCCTGTTGATGGATGCTCCCCGAGAACCAAGTTTCGCAAACGACATCGACGCCGAATCTCTATACACGACCGTATCCTCGACGCCCTTTTCCCGCAGGTCTCAGTCCCCGTCCGCATCTTCCAGCATTCGTTCGCACGCGCGTGGCGCAGACATTCCCATCCCTTGCTTGACACGCCCACTCTTTGACTCACTCTCGGATTCAGATTCTACCGCAGGCTCTCATACGGAGCCGCTGTCCGGGTCAGACACGGCATCCTTTGCTTCCACACGACATAGCCCTCGAATCAGCAGCTATGATGATAGCATCTTTGCGACCATGACAGTCGACGCAGCAGCAGCCCTCATCTCGTCGTCGACCGAGGCCCTCTCGCCACCAGCATCCCCATCGAGCTCCATCCAACACACTCCATCTGGGCTACAGCCTGGCCGTCAAGTCAATGCGATCAAAGACGGCCAGCAAAAACGGCTGCAAGATCTACTTTTGTCCACTGCAAATGTAGGCAAGGTCTGCTTGGTCTCGCCTCGAGCAGGTCCCTTTGAGGGCCAATTCGTCGCACTGATCACCACGACGGCCGCGTGCGCCCAGAGCAGTCAGCACATCACTTTTATCGAAGACTCGGAGCTGGAGAACGGCAGGAAACAGATACACACTCTGAAAACAGTCTTGACAGAATGGGGTTCCGACTCGCCTTGTCCCGATGTGTGGGTGGTGTTGCGATCCATGGCCACCAACGCCGACGGTGAGCCCGATGTGCGCAAAGTGCAGACGTGGGTGCAGAACCTTGGCGAGGACTTGGAGGCGAAAATCATGAGCATACAAATGTTCAATCATCGGAGGGCACGCGGTGGTGGTCATAAAATCAGCCACAGCGGTGGCAGTATTGTGGTTGATGACCGAACTGGCATAGCATCGCCCCCGAGGCCTGTGCGACCGGATTCTTTGGTCCAGCCGCTCCTCAACAGCAATGGATTCTTCAACGGAAATTCCGAGGAAGACCTGGCGCTTGACAATGCCGAGCACTCAGCTCAAGAGGAGTATTTCCCTCTGGCTGTCATGCAACAGCTCTTCTTCCGGGCCTTGTTAAACCGAGGCGTCGATGCGACTTCTTCTGCATCAGCCCAAGACTACCGCTTCAGTCAGAGCATCCTGTTGCATGTTAAGCAAGATATCGAATTGGCAGATATAGAAGCCGCCTTTAGTGTGCTGATTTCCAGACACTCCATGTTGCGGGCTCGCTTTCGACTAACCGACCAAGGGTGGGCGCAAATCATCGTACCCGAGTCCAATCGCGCATACAGATTCGAGCATCGGTACATGGAGAACGACGCGGACTTGTTGGCCTGTGTAGAAGAAGCCCAGCGGTCGATCAACATTTTCAATGGCCCCGTCTTCGCCGTGAAGCATATTCGCAGTGCGCAGAATAAGCAGCTCTTGTATCTGGTGGCGCATCACTTGGTAGTTGACTTGAAGTCATGGCACATTCTCTTACATGACTTGGATGAGCTTCTGCGCGAGGGAACCCTGCTTTCCTCCCCGTCCATGCCCTTCACATACTGGGCAGATTTTCAAAGTTACGAAAATAGCCAGCGATTAACCAACCCTATCCTCCCCTTTGAGATTGGTCCTGAGAATCTTGGATTCTGGGGACTGAATGACCAACCTAATTTGTACGGCAACACCAAGCATGTCACGTTTGCGCTTCCAGAAGCCGCCGCCTCCTCTCTCCGAAAAACATGCAACAATGTATTTCGAACCGAATCCGCCGATGTTTTCCTCGCCGCCCTCCTACATTCTTTCGAGCGAACCTTTCCAGAACGCAAAATCCCCACGGTCTGGAAGCAAGAACATGATCGGGACTCTCGCAACGGTGACTTTAACATTGAACAGACCGTTGGCTGGTTTGCCGCCCTTTCTCCCATCAACATCAGCGCCGATGCCAGCTCGGACATTATCCATCTGATCAAAGTCATCAAGGACACCCGGAAAGCGGTTCCCCGACATGGCACGCCGTTCTTTCACTCCAAATTTGCCGCCGATAACACGCCTGCGACCTCCATACCGATTGAGATCATGTTCAACTGCGTCGAGACTTTGAGCCAGCTCCGACCAGAGAATGGCATCTTGGAACCTATTGCTGCCCCCGATCGCGAAGTTCGCTCCTTGGCCTCTGATGTTGGTCCTGGCGTGGGTCGAATAGCCCTTTTTGAGGTGTCGGTCGGTGTGGATGATTATAGCGCCAGAGTAGAGTTCTTCTACAACCTCAACTCGAGGCACAACGACCGCATTACAACGTGGATGAACAATTTCCAACGATCTATACTGGAAGCAATCTCCCGACTGGGCTCGATGAAGCCTGAGCTCACACTCTCCGACGTTCCACTTCTTGAGACTTCGTATGAGGGCCTGTCCAGACTCGCGAGCAAGAGACTGGCTGGCGTGGGCATCAGCGGGGTCGACAATATCGAAACCGTCTTCTCTGCGGCGGCCATGCATCAGGAAATACTCATTGCGCAAACACAGGACCCGAATTGCTTTCACATCAGTCGAACGTACGAGCTCATGACGCAGGATGGGTCATTGGTTGACTTGACCAAACTTTGTGCTGCGTGGGAAACCCTTGTTTCTGCACACAGCGTGATGAGAAGTATCTTTGTCGACAGTGTTTCAGACAAAAGTCTGTTTGATCAAGTCGTTCTCAAGAAAATCTCTCCGGTTATGCTGTTTATCGATTCCAACGATCCCATGGAAACCCTGTCGAAGCTGCCGCCGATGAAGTCGTCTCCTTCTCAACCCCGCCACCGCCTTTCGGTGAGCCGCTCACCGAAAAGCACATTTCTGAGGCTAGACTGCAGCCAAGCTTTGTGCGATTTGACTGGCATTCACAACTTGGTTACGCAGTTGAGGCAGCTGTACATGGAAAAAGGGGTGGTTCTTGAAGATCCTGTGCCCCCCCGTCAGAATCGTCACATCGCGGCGCTCGATTCCCCACGCTGCCAAGATATATGGAGGGCTCATCTCAACGGCGCTACGCCTTGCATATTGCCACCTCTCGCCATCCAAGACCAAGATCGTCACGAATCACGAGGCATCAGCCTGGACATTAGTCGCTATCAATTATCGTCATTTTGCTCCGAGAATAACATCAGCATCTCCACAGTTATCCAATTGGCCTGGGCATTTGTTCTGCGCACGTATGTGGGGGACGACCGTGTAGTGTTTGGTTATCAGCATACCGGACGAGATGAGGCTTTCTTGCCGGACACGTCGCAACACGTGGGAAGCTTGGCTTCCATTGTGCCCTGCTTGGTGGATTTCTCTCCCATGTCTACCGTACTAGATGTGTTGTGTGAGTTGGAGAGGATGTCACGGGAGTCGCGAAACATTACCATTCCGACAATTGCAAGTATTGAACACTCTCTCGGTATCCAACGTAATCAACGTCTGTTTAATACCTGCATTACTTGTCAAGATGTCTATGATAGTATCTTGTCCGAATCCGACTCGCTCGACAATAGCGGCTGGGATCCTGTTCTTCTTTCGAATACCTCGGACAACAATTGCGACTTGTCACTGTGTGTGACGCTTCGCGACGACCGCATCCAAGCCGACGTTAGCTACGCCTGTCTCACCCCCGATCAGCTGCACAACTTGATGAACACGTTCCAGCGCGCACTGCAAATCATCATTCACACACCTGGCCAGCCAGTGTCCCAGGCGGACTTGTTTACCGAACACGACTTTCAGCAAATTATGAGTCCAGATTGGGAAATCGATCAAACCGATACCAAGATTTCGGCATGCATGCACAAACTCATCTTGAGACAATGTCGCGCTCAGCCATGCGCACCTGCGATCTACGCATGGGACGGTGAGCTTTCATACGCGCAGGTCGAGACCAGCGTGTTGAAACTTGCCATATATCTCGTGAATCTTGGGCTGGGTCCCGGCCTGTTGGTCCCCATTGTTCTGGAAAAGAGCCGCTGGTCTCCCATTGTCATGCTCGCCGTGATGCAGGCTGGTGGCTGCTTCGTCTGCCTCGACGCTCAAGACATGGCCATGGCCGAGGCCATGATTCATCAGCTCGAGCCTCGTCTCGTTGTCGTTACCGAGGGTGCTTGGAAGCACGTCAGTCAATTTACCAGAAACTGCGTTCTCGTGAACGAGACCTTTCTTTCATCGCTGCCGCCACAAGTCACGCAGACGGCATTCGAAAAAGAGCCCGTTCCCGAGCAGGCGGCATGTGCGTTTCTGACGCCCGGTGCACAACGGCCGCGGGGTGTCTTCTTCACGCACGAGTCCCTCTGCTCCGTTCTTTCAGTACAAGGACCGGCGCTTAAAATACATGGGGGGAGTAGAGTCCTTCAGCTATCTTCGTACACGATGGATGTTGCACTTGTCGAAATTCTGGGCACGTTGCTCCATGGAGGCTGCGTCTGCATTCCCTCGGCGTTGGAACGAGCCAACGACCTGGAGGGGACCATGGCGCGAATGGACATTACTTGGACTTATATGACTACGGTATTGTCCCGGAAGATCAACCCTGCTACTGTACCGAACCTGCGGACCATCTGTTTCCGAACCAGAACGCTCGATGAAGATACTTTTACACCTTGGCTCGGAGCTCGGGATATACTCTTGGCCTATGGAGCGCCAGATGTGTGCCCACTGGCTATTTCCGTCTTCAAGATTACCAGAGAGAGCGAAACAAACATTATTGCCCCGCCACTGCTTGGGAGATTTCTCATCCTCAACCCCGAAGACCCTAAGAAGTTGATGCCTCTCGGTGCCGTGGGCGAGTTGGCCATTGACAGCCCCATCGTCACGCCGCACAAGTACGTCTTTGGCAATCCACTTTTCGACCGTACGGTGCCTGAGAATGCCAGTACGCCGCGCAAGTGGCGGTATCTGAGAACTGGGCATCGTGTGCGTTATCTGAACGAAGGCCACATTCGTTTCCTCAGTACCATGCGAGACGAGGTTGTGGTGAATGGATCACCGGCATTAACTGCCGTCATGGAGAAGCAAATCCGACATTGTCTCGGTGGAGATGTGGATGTTGCCGTAGAACCCATCGTTACCAATGAAACGATGAGCTCTCTAGCAGCTTTTCTAGAGTTCGGGGATGGTGAATTCGTCGGGCCATCTGAACTCGACAAACTCAACGTGCAAATGAGATCTAAGCTCGCCGCTGCAAAGTGGTTGACGGAAACATGCCTGGCTCAGGTGTCCAAGCGAAACCGGCGGGCGTCGTCGTCGTTGTTGTTGTCGCCATCGGCGTTGACACCGCGGCCGCATTGTGTCCCCACGTTGTTTATTCCTGTTCGACGATTCCCGTTGTCGACGTCTTTGAAAATCAATAGGCGTAAACTGCAGAAGCTAGTAGCTCCGTTTTCGTACTCCGAACTGTTGGACTTGCCCAATGTGCCATTTAGCAGTCAACCCTACTTTACCGGCCTCCAGAGCAAGCCTCTCCCACTGACAAAAACTGAAGAGTCTATGCGGCTTATTTGGGCGGCTGTTCTGCATGCCATCGTGTCCGACATCAGACCTCAGGACAGCTTCTTCGATGTCGGTGGAGACACGCTGCTTGCTGAACGCCTCGTCTTGTCTTGTCGTCAGAACGGCTTGGACGTGTCGGTAAAGACGATTCTTAGCGGGGCCACGCTGACAGAAATTTGTCAGTCTCTTGGCTTGGGAGAGGATCATTCTCATGACCAGCTGATCAATTCGACTAGGGGAAGATCGTCTCCCAAGCCGGCCATTACTTCCCACAAGCTGCCCGAAGGCGCTGACCACGGCTTTGTCAAGCTGGTCGTTGCGCCCCAGCTTGACATTTCCTGGCATGATGTTGTGGACGTTGCTGAGGCATCTTCACATCAGCTGCACTGTCTCGAATCCTGCCTATACGGACCAAGGACTGACGTCCGGTGCGTCCTCATCAAACTCAACGGTGCTCTTGAGCGCAAGCGTGTGCAGGATGCCTGTGAAGCCTTGACAAGACTTCACCCTTCGCTGCGGACGGCATTCGCGATCCACGACTGCAAATTGTTCCAGGTCGCCGTTGACTCGTTCCGCGCTGATTTCGAATACAAGTCCGCCTCGGCGTCGTCTCTCGACAAAGATGCCAAGCGCGTCTTGAAGCATTACCAGAAGGAAGCCCTCCAACTCAGCAGGCCGGCCACCAAGTTTGCCTTTTTAGATGCCGAGACGCAAGGCGGCCGCCTTGTCGTGCGGTTCAGCTCCGCGCAAGTCAGCGAATCTGCGGTACCGCGACTTGTGCAGGACCTTGTCAAGTTGTACGAGCATTCGGACACGGAGCCGCAGCGGACGACCTTTTTCGACTACACGCGGGCATTGCGTGGGGCGCGATACGAAGATAGCCTGGCGTACTGGAAACGACGTTTGGAGAAGAGCAAAATGACGCAGGTTGTGCCGCAGTCCAAACCGCTTCCGCCAGCGACCGAGATCAAGACGCTCACGGAGCAAGTCGAGATTTCGCCCCTACTCCTAGACGAGTTGGGGATCGGATTCGATAGCGTGCTCAAGGCCGCATGGGCCACTGTGCTGGCCACGATATCGGGAACGGCAGATGTTGTCTTTGGCGAGGTCGTCGAGGGCCGGCGTCTCAAGCTCGAAACCAGTGTCGACGTCTCGTCCATTGTCGGGCCCATGGAGAATGTGGTCCCCGTTCGGGTGCGCTTCCCCATCGTGAACAGCTCGCCACTGCAGATTTTAAGGATGATCAACCAGGACAGCCAGGAGTCTTTGCCGTATGAAGCCATGGGCGTGCAGAAGATTGTGCAAGAGTGCACCAACTGGGCCAGTTGGGCGCGGTTCAGCACTGTGGTCCGGCATAGATTGCAGACCCCTGTGGACGGAACCACGACGCTCAATATGGAGAACGCGACCTTTACCTACAACCTCGTCCAGCCGCACATCCGGGATGCACCCGACCTGTTTGCCCACTCGACCATGTTGGCACCCAGCAAGGCGTTCCTGGCCATGGAGTTTGCTCCCGACCGGGTTCCTGAGGAACTTGCCCAGGCAGCCATGGGTCTTCTTGCTGCGTCCGTCGCCACGCTCGGATGCTTCGAGACCATCAGCCAGCCAATCCTGCAGCCTTCCAGCGACTACGAACTTCTGAAGCCACAGGCTCTTCCCGAGCCGGACAAGGATTCGGAAATTTCCCAACTCACGAGCTATACCGATTGGCTGACGGCCAACCAACGCAGCCATCTCCAGCAATTCCTCGTCTCAACCTGGAACGAGGTTCTCCGCCCCGAGGCTCCCGCTCTCCCCGAATCAGACCTCCTATCCGCGCGATTCTACGACCTCTCCGGCTCCATCATACCCGCCCACCTCGTCGCCCAACGCCTCAACACCGGTCTCCGCAAAGTCGAAATCGAGGGTATCCACACCGTCCAAATCAGCCCTCTCGAACTCATCACCTCACCGACCATTCCCACCCAAATGGCTCTCATCACACAAAAGATGCACTCCGCCGGCGTTCTCTCCAAGCCCGGCGGCCGCAAAAAGCCCGTCATAGCCCTCCACACAGCTCTCATGGGAGGCCACAAAGACTCCTCTGAAAACAGCACCAGTGCCGGAAATAACCACCGAAACAGCTCCTCCAACTGGGCTCTCCTCGCTAAGACAAAAGGCCTCAGGAGGTTCCGCCAGGGTGGCCGACGGGGTTCTATGCGAGACTTGTCGAGCAAGGCAGGTGATTGGGTCAAGTCGCGCGTAAACTTAAGTAAGGAGAAGAGTCCTATTATTGCGGGGGGGTTGATGAGGCAGGATGTCACGGGGGGACATCAGGGTATGCTGAGGCATAATGGGTCGATGGAGATGAATCCCAGGAGGGGGGTTATGACTGTGCCGGAGACGGCGGTGGAGATTGGACCGAGTGCGGTTGTTGTGAGGAGGGAGGGGGAGGGATTTGGGACTGGACATGGTGGTGAGGAGGGGGTGGGAGAGGGGCACAAGGAGAAGGAGAAGGAGAAGGAGAAGGGGAAGGAGAGGGAGAAGGAGAGGGAGAGGGAGAAGGAGAAGGAGAGGGAGAAGGAGAAGGAGAAGGAGAAGGAGAGGGAGAAGGAGAAGGGGGATGTGAGTCCTTTGAGTGGGAGGAGTGTGAAGGGTGGATGAGGGTGGTGTGAGTGTCTCGAAGGGGAGAGTGATGAACATGGTCAGAAAGATGTTTAGGGCGGAGTTACTGGCATGACAGTGGCAGTGGCAGTGGCAGGGAGGAGTTGAATCTCGGGTGCTGCAATTTTTGCACATTTCCCTCTCATTTTCTTCTACTTCTTTTTTTCTTCTTGTCCTCCATTCTACGGAATCATGTCTTTTTTGTTTCTTGTCTTGCGCGTTTTCACTTCGCATGAACTCTGTTTTCTTCATTCTTCCAATTTTTCTGTCTTTATTCCAATGTCTGTCTACCTTACCTTATCTCTTTTCTTGTCTTCAACGTCTTGCCTTTTTTTTTCTTGCAGTATGTATCGCATCTCTTCTTTATATTCCCCCCACCATGGTTTTTGGTTCTTGGTTTTTGCATTCCTGCTCTGTTTATGTTTTAGGCCTGCACGTTCTGTCATGACATTGGGAGGCGTTTATGTGTCACGTGTGTATGGCCTGTGTGGCCCGTTGACGATTGGATAAGGCTCTGCGCTCTGAGCTCTCTTGGGATGTGTATTGTATGCAGCGTTTTGGGTGGTAGTGTTTGAGGGTGTTAAGCATGTGAGGCTTGGGCTTGATAGGCGAGGGGTTAACAAGCAGTTTGTTGTATGAGCATTTGGTCTTTTGGATTGCGACTTTTCCATTGTGTGACGGCTGTGGGGGAGGTTGGCAAACTTGGCAGAGCAGAGGCAGTGAAAATGTTGGGTGTGCCATGTGAAGTGTGCCAGCTGTGACTATGTGATGCGTGTGAAGACCAACGACGCAGACGCAGACGCAGACGCAGACGCAGACGCAGACGCAGACGCAGACGCAGACGCAGACGCAGACGCAGACGCAGACGCAGACGCAGACGCAGACGCATTGCATAGTTGGGGTAACGGGTTATTGCAGTAACTTGATACGCAGAAAGCAGCTTTGACGGTGGCTTCTATCCTGCAGTAAATTCGTACTGCCATTACCGGCTTACCGACCGCGCATGCTTATCTATAGACTGACTATAGGGACCTTTCACCTGGCGGGTTGGGCAATACCTTCCTGTAGCAGATAATTTGCTACTCGATAGAGGGATCAAGTCAAGACGGTTTCTGTGTTGCGTCTTACCGATAATGCGGTCCTGTTCTTGAACATCAGTGCGTGGGAATGGCATACATAACACGTATGAGCATAAACGTATGCAAAAGCGTAGGCAGGGGTGTGAGAAAGAGAAGGAGAAGCATGGGACTGAATCACGGATGAATGTGCGCGTGATGGACTATGGCTAGCTACGCATGGGCATTGGGCATACATTGAGCCGGTGGTTCCTTTCCTTGATAGGTTGATGGCGTGCAAAGGGCCTTCAGAGTCGACATGTCGGATAGGCAGGCCGTTCTTTGAATTATGCAGTCTGACTCAAGACACTTAAATAATTCAGTGCAACTACATGTGACTGAGTCAGGGTCACTCACAAGAAGCGATCACAAGAAGCATGAAAGCACTTCTCTCGCATTTCCTTTCAAAATATGGTGTAAGGCATCATTCTACTGCAGATAAGATTACGCCCACTATTTATACCCATCCCCTTCTCTTCTCTTTCTTTACCTCTCCTTCCCGCTCTCGCCCACACGCCCAACTGTCACTCAGGCACTCACTCAGGCAGTGGGCACCCCGGCCGTCTAAAGCAGCCTTACCAGGACCCAAGGCGTTCCGTCTATCCAACACGCGAGAAACTCCATACATGCCTATTGATTTATCCCGCAGCGATCCCAGTATAATATGGAGAGACCGAAAAGGGGAAAATCTGAAATCTTTGACTGAAAATCTGAAAAAAAAAAAAAACTTGGAAATTTGAAGGCGTGGAAACTTGACAGACATAAAAACATGAAGAAGAGAAGAAAAGAAGAAGAAGAAGAAAAAGAAGAAGCAAAAGAATTAGGATGTCTGCCTCGGCGGTAGGGACTAACCAAGACTGACTCATGCTATGCAACGCGTGATTAAAAATAAGAAGCTCGAAAGGCAAACCTTGGATAGATGCAAACAAGAAAAGATAGACAAAACAAGAAACAAGGAACAAGAAAGCACGACAAGACGACAACCGTAAAAAAAAAAAATGGCATGAATGAAGAGGGCAGGGTATCATTCTTGATTTCTCGTCATCGCGTTCTCTGTAGGAATTGCCAGCCCTAGTTGTTTTCATCCTTGGCATGCACGCTGTGGTCAATTCAAGTAAAAAAAAAGCAAGCAAACAAACAAGAGAAACAATGCGTAAACAGAAATGTAGGCAAGGCGTCCAGTCGAAACCATATGACAAGAAGTAAAAAGCCAAAAAAAAAAGGGGGGGGGAGGGGGCTGGCGTATAACTTGAACGCCGTACCGCCCATCTCACACATCAGCTAAATTGCCCAGGCTGCGGCCCAAATGACTCCCCCGGGCCGAGGTTCTTCAGGGCGCAGGCGCTGCCTTCGCAACCCATTTCCGAGACATTGTTGCCCCACCAGTCGAAATTGGTGTTTGTGTACTGCAGGCTGAAGAAGATGATGATGCCTGAGATGGCGATGCCGCAGGACCATGCTGCGGAGAGGACAAAGTTGTACTAGAGAAAGGGGGGGGGGGAATAAGTAAACGGAGGACAATACAGAAATGCAAAGAGGAGAAGATAGGGAGAGGAGACAGAAGGGGAAGAGAAGAGGAGGAAGGGGGGGAGAGAGACCAGAAGAGCACATACCTTGGACCACATGCCCAAATACCTCGTCTTCAAATAAATCCACGAAAAGTACGCAATTGGCACCGACGGCCACACATACGACATGTTATACGGCGCCCAGACAATGCCCCCATACAGAATCACGACAGGATGCAACTGCCGCGCCCACGTCCACTTTGGAAACCTCTTATTCAAGCCCCAAATCACAACCACAATGACCACCCCCAGCGGAAACCCAATCAATGTCTGGCTATACTGGCCCTTGTGCCCAAAGATCTTAGCCGGGCCGACGGTGCCCCAGAGGACGGATGCCGTGAAGAAGGTATTTACGCCGGGACAGGTCAGCTTATACTGAGCCTGGGGGGTACACACATTGTTAATGTTGTTCATTTGGAAATTCAGCACGCCAATGCAGATGATTGTGCTGAGAAACGTGGCAATCATCTGGGCCGCAAAAGTCTGTCGAGGGGGAATCTTGACATAGTGCGCGAGTTTGAGGTCGTTGCAGAACCAAATGGCGTGGGCACAGGTCACGTAGCCAAAGGACTTGAAGTAATTCATGGCGAGGGCGTTCCCGTCGACCCAGGAGCCGCCTACAAACTCGGCGAGCACGTTGAGCGTCACCTCAATGCCCGTCATGGCTTTGATGATGCCGACGGGAATGACGAAGACGACGCATAGGGCTAGACCCCAGAAGACGACGCCGGGAGTCGTATGCGTGTCCCAGCCAACGATGCCGGATACGCCAAAGGCGATGGCGATGGCTAGGCAGAGCACGTACCACCATTCGGGGACTTCGGAGTAGGCCCTCATGAGGCGGTTGTGTACGTCCAGGACAGGTTCCTGCTGCTGGACGGGCCGCTTCTTGAGGCGCAGATTGTAGAAGAGCGCCTTGAAGCCCATGGCGATTTCGTGGCGGTGGTAGAGCACCGCGTACGTGAGCGTGGAGGTGTAGATGGCAAAGAAGAACATGTAGATGACGACATTGCCGGCTCCCAGGTAGGGAGGCGAGTACTGCGCGTATTTCTGCTGGTTGAACAGGCCATGATCGTCAGTCGCCTGCGAGATATTATACAGGTTGGCGAAGCGGTCGTAGACGCGGTTTGTGTTGATGGGCAGGTAGCCCGTGTTGTAGATGTTCTTGTACCAGAAGACAAGCACGACCCAGAACGAGGCAAAGACACCGATGAAGCGGTTCAGCGTGCTGAAAAAGGGCACCATGAGCGGATCGGCCGAATCCCAGAGAAGCACGTTCCAGTCCCATGTGGGGAATGGGTTCAGCCCCAGGCCGTTGTTGATGCCTGTGACGATGTTCAGGTCGCGGTGGCCCGGCGCGATCCAGCTGATCCAGTTAAACTTGGACAGACTCTCCCAGATGTAGTTGGGGAACCAGAACCAGACAAACATGGCGGCGAACATGAGGTAGAAGAACTTGATGCGGGAGATGCGCCACACAGACCGGAAGGGCCCGCCCACGGGGGGGTTCGCATCCGTGTGGAACGCCGAGTTAAGTGCAATGGTGACGAGCGACGCCGGCCACACGCAGTACGAGGGATAGACGAGGAACCGACGGCACATGCCCGCGATACCGTAGCCAATAAAGTTGGTGGCCAGGGCGATGAGCAGCTGGTAGGCAAAGTGCGAGGCGTACGGCTGGTCAAAGTACTGGGGAAGATACTGTACCCAGATGATGTAGTTTGTGTACGGGGTATTGTACGCCACGTTGGCCATGATGGTGATGAGCATATGCTCCTTCTTCGTAAACGGGCCGGGATTGAGCGAATGCCGGACCCCAAAGAGCGTGAAGCCTCTGTCGGGAAGCCAATTCTCGGCGGCCTTTCCAATGGGATAGGCGAGAAGCTGGGCCACGTTGGCCATGACCCGGATCGCGGGCTGTCGGATATCAAACAGCTGGTTCACAAATGCCAGCAGCACGGAGAATATAAGGCCAATCCCCCAACTCCGAAGCGTCGAGCACAGCGTCGAGGGATCATCCTTGTTGCTCACAACGGCGCGCACCTCGGCGTAGGGACTGTTGCTGGTGACCAGGGCAGCCTCGAGCTTCATCTCCTGGATGAGATGCTGGTGCTGATCAGGATTCTCAAAGATGGACTCGTTCTCGAGAAACATCTTGACCTTCTCAATGACTATGGTGGGGAAGTTGGGGTCTTTCTCGTGCACCTTGCGGACCCGCACCATGATCTCGCGCACTTCTTGGAGCGTGTACTGCGAGGCGAGTTCCTTGGCCTCGAGAAGATCATCTTCGGTGACATTGAGGTCGTGCTCCGTCGCCGTGGGCGTATGTGGTTCCTCGCCTTGATGGCCAATGTGGTCATCTTCGTCGTATGAGAAGGGTTCCTATGTCGGCGCGAGGAGGCGCAACGTCAGCATTTGACGCCCAATTGTAATTGTATTCGTTCGGGAGCCGTCACAAAGACCAGAATTTTCCATGACACAATCCACGGCACGGGCTGCGTGTCCCCCCCCCCCCCCCCCCCCCCCCCCCATGATGAGCTCGAAAAACTGGGTTCTTGCAGCATCTCACCGAATCTCGTTGCGACTTCTCCGACGGCGACACACATTCACCGCGCCAAGTATCCTCAGTCACCTCAGTGGCCAGTCTCTTCTCTTCTTTCGCCATGGCGGCTGCTTCCAGGTCGCGGCTACGGGATCAAGGTCGGAGGCGGGGACGGAGAGGGGAAACCCTCGCCAAGTTCATGGAAGTGTCGCAATGGTGCCAGGCGGTAGGACGACGAATAATGGCTTGCGAGGAGCCGGCCTCGGATCGTGAGTGAGGGACAGATAGACAGAGTCTCGGTTGGGCGAAGAGAAGCGAAAGCATGCAAGACTGCAAGACTGCAAGTAAATGCAGACAGACGCAATGAGCAGGCGTAGGCTCGTGAGGATGTCGACAACGAAAACCGAGATGGGCGAGGGCGGAGGCTGAAGGACGGAACAAGATTGCGCGGACGTGAGGGGCGTCGAGTGGCCGAGAGGCAACGGGAAGTTGAGCGTTCCACGTTACCTCTAAATCCAACGGGCTGCTAACCGGACAAGTGGGGGCCAAGTGGCAGGTACCCGTAGCAAATACCGTGGAAAGTACACACCGTGTCAGGTACAGAGCAGGTACTTGTGGACACCATTCCTCCACTTCATGCTACATGCGCCGCTGACTGGCTGGGATGAGCCGAGCATAAAGCCTCCGGTGGATTCGACGCTCTGGACATGGACGGGTCAGCAGGGATTGCGCCTTGGGCCAGGGCATCAGGGTACCGCCAGTGCCGTTCTTTCCGTACGAATGGGTCATTGGGTACATAGGACCTACCTAGGTGTGTTCCTACATATGTAGTATGTCCTTACGGAGTACAGTATGACAAGTTCTGATGCATCAGGATTCAGAAACGCCATCGATCTGGCGTCCGCGCAGCGAGCATCTTCCAGAATGTCTGCGACTGGCTTCTCTCGCGGGCTACGCGCTTGTACGCTTGTAAGTTGAGACGCCGACGACTTGACCAGCTCAGGCGCGGCACAAGAGGTACTTCTCAACGACTTTGACAGTGTGAGAGACAGTGTGGGACCCCGGAATGCAGCTGCCAGCCTGAGCCAATGGGAGAATGCCGCTGCACATCTGGACACGGTGCGACCGGCCGGACGGCGGAGACCAATGCTGCTGTCTGTTGTCCCGGGTCCGTCGTCCGTCATGTCGGTCAAAGTCTCGTGGCTCTCGATAAGCATCACATCCCTTCTCATCCTAAGATCCTATCATCCTTATCTATCTCATCATCTCTTCCATTCCGTCTTGTACCAACACGACACATCACTTCTTTTCTTTCCTTGATTATTAGAGGATGTGTCTAGCCAAGGCCAAGATGTGGGATTCGCTGTCAGCATGGCCTGCAGCTGTTGATGCGATATGACTGCAAGGAGAAGGTCAAGTTCCGCGACTTTGTGGACAGCGAAATCGTACGGCCTCCCGTCCCGATGACTGGCCATGAGCTTGTTATCACAGAGATTGCCCATCATGTCCGTCTCGCCCGGGCGACTTCATACAAAAGGCTAGACCCGGAGTGAGTCGGCATGTGTTGGTACCAGCCCAAATCGGTAGTATGACTGGGTCATGATTCAGTTGAAGCATCAAGGGAGGCCTCCCAGTTCATTTATGTCGATTCTCTGGAGAACGCTGCATAGTATTGCGTACCCGCTAGGCGGTCTAGACTCTAGAGGCACCTGGACTCTTGAGCATTCTTCGTTCTTGTCACTGATGAAATATGCTACCATGTCTATACATACTCGGATATGAAAAGCTTCTGATTCAGCTGTAGGATGCTTTCGGTGTTTCAAAACAATGCAGCCGAGCGAAATACAGTCTCCCGTCCAATGGCCGATGCCGCCATCCGACACGTCATCACACGATCCGCGCGTCAAAGCGAAACGCCAAGTCCTCTACGTTACCAAACTCCCTCTTAGAAGAGCCTTTATTCTACACATTGGTCTGCATAATACACTGTCAGTTCTCATTGCCGCCACATGGATGCAAGTAGCACAGAAAATAAGAGGAGAAGTAAAACAAAGAAAAGAAAAGAAAAAAGGCCATCGAACCGGAGCGACCTCTCATCCAAGCCGTCTCAACCAACGGAACTTAATCAGGGGCAGTGAGTTGGTTCCAGCCTTGCTATGCGCAGCGAAGAAATAAACTGCCCATCAGAGTTTCTCAGAGCTTCAGAGTGCTCCGAGAACGGAACGCTCTGTTTGTCCACGGCTTCAACAGACTCCTCCGCGGCCCGACGTGGCACATGCAATATCGCTTTCCAGACGTGCAAGCCATCAACACATGAAATACCCTCGACAAGTCTTGTAGCAGCATTTCAAGCACTGAAGACTGGACTCGACCCGCTCGACCTCTCAACAGTGAACAATTTCTGCAAGTGAGAACACAAAGGTAAGCATCAAGACAGCCATTCAGCTTGCTTATCACCCATATGACCTGCTTTCTCTTCACTACGGACTCCCTCCCTGCTTTGGCATTGTAAGCCCACCTCTTTTAATCCATCATACAACCATACCGTACGACGAGCTTCTTACACGTCTGACGTTCTGCTGTCCCTTCCCTTGGAATCTTGATTCTGGAATCTACCATAAGAGCCTACCACCTAGAGGCCTATGAAACCATCGATGTTACTGAACTTTTCCCTACTTACGACCGTGAACTGCTGGTTCCTTGACCGATCTCGAAACTGGACAGACCGTTTTTCCTTTCTCATCTGCCGAGACTTCTCGATCCATGGGCGTCCCCCCCCCCCCCCCCCCCCCCCTCCCGTCCCGACCATCATTGCTGGGCTGAGAGCAATGGGCACCGGAAAATCTGCGCGAAGATGCCAAGAAATCCATTCCCAAAGTCCTCTACGTATTGCGAGACTGATTCACTCGTGATCCTTGAAATAACCTGTTGCCCGCTGTACCTCTTTGTTCCTCCATTGAACTTTTAAATTCCTCAGTACTCAAGGACGTACGAAAATACAGGGTGGGCCGTGGCAGCTATGATACTCGAAGTCGAACGACGAAGGGAATCATCATTACATATTCTCGAGGGATCTGCACACAAAATGAAACCTCTCGCAGAATGGAATCTGCATCGGCGAGCAACTTAGCAAGTTCCCGTCGTTGAAGCCAGAGGGCTACTTAGTACTTCCTCATATTCATGCTGACATAGTCATAGCATTGGTATGTCCGATGTCAGGAAAGATGAAACCTTGCGTCGGTGGCGAAGGCATCTGGAATGTTGACTTATGATTGTCATTTGTGGGCACGAATCCAATGGCGACTTCTTACTTCTAAGTTCTAGTATCTACAGACTACGGTTCTACCCATCCTCCTGTGTACACTATAGAAGCGCTTCTAAGTTCTCTCCCTTTGAACTTCAGCCGACTCCCGAGTTGAAGTCAGAAGAAAGAATAGAAGAAAGAAGATACCATCACAGTCACGCCACGCCTCACGCCATGGATATTGGATGTACATGGGAGTTTTCTGTACAAGCTCAGTAGTCCGACTCCGTTTGCCCGCGTCGGCTCCTGAAGAAAAGTCACCAGCCAGGAGGCCCGCTTTGCTGAGAAAAAGAGAGCCTACAGGGAATTATAAGTGGCAAGTCCTGGTCGTACTGCGCTCTATAATATACAATTCTTGACAGCTTTCTTGACCCTCCGTAGATTGTGGAGAGCAGTCCCAGGACTCCCGAGTCCCAGTTCTGAGCTTTGCGATCGCCGATAGGACTCTGAATAGGAGACCGAGTAAGGATAACTCGAGAAGCGCCAGAAGACAGAAATTCCCCGTAGAATCTGGATAAAAGTAGATGAGAATTCCACGGGGAGTGTGTGCGTTGCGTCCGCCGTCGACCAAGCGAAGCATACTGATCGACTGAGCACGACTCGCGAGAGAAGCACGAAAATGAGTTGACAAGACAAGACGTGCATATATTTCGGATTCAGTGTTCACTGTTTCAGAAGAAGAACACCGAGATGGCGTGGAACTGTGAACAAACTCTTGAGATGCAAACGCTATGAAAGCCGGCTCCCCTTGGGGCCACTCGCGACTCCGGACTCGTCCTATTCAAGAGTCAAGACATGGTCACGACTCACGGAAGCTGCGGATCCAGAATTGAAGCTATGTTCCCTGAATCATTAGAATTTCACGCAGTTGTCAGTGGCCACTATAATATCATGTATTGGGAGACTCGACAGTACGGAAGTTAGAACTCCGCGACCGGGACCCAGTTACTGAGTCTGTCTTCATCTTTTTACGGATTATGGCGCAACTTTGCTGACTTTCTTTCAGGCCCAGGGACCAGAATGGCCTTCTTCCAAGTATTCAACTCTTCAGTTGCTAAAAATCTACACGCGAAGATCGAAAGACTTCGATAGGCCCCAATTGGCAATTAGTAATTACCCTACCAACTGTCAACCGTCAACGTGGGCATTCAGCATGCATTCAGCATGCTTGCACATACGTAGGGTAGGTTATTGTCCGTATTCTCACTCTAATGGGCGTACAAGTCATCTCTGATTATAGCCGAAGCCAACTTCCCACCAAATCATTGAGAACACAAATGACAGTACATGCCAGCAAAAGCGTGCTTCTATTCACCTCAATACCCTACGACGTACGTCATACGTATCATGTCCAGTGGGTCGTGAGGCTTGCCGAAACTCGGTCACCAAAATCATTTTATGCATGTTATAATGTTATTCACGGATTCCTGCTGCCTGCAGGCTGCAGGCTGCATCAACATGTATGATGTTGTATGTGCATGTGTATGTAGATGCAGCGTCGACCAACGCGCTCCGCCTGTCCATGACGTTGCAGAGGGCTTTGATGCTGTCGGTCTTTTCTCAATAGAGCATGCCTGCAGCGTGTTGGTCCTGGTCCCTGGAACGAGAAAAGCATGATACGTTTTCTTTGTCTTTCCTTCTCCATCTGCATCAGTGCATATATTTTTATTCCTGCCTAGTATCATGTGTGTACAGCCTTCGGAGAAAGTAAGACAAGAAATACCTATCGGACAGTAGACTATCGCAGCAATTTGCCATCCGGCTAGTATGACATGTCATCCTTTCGGTTGCATTGATGATTGATGCGTAAACCGCAAGCAGGCGACGGGATTGAGTGTCTGCATTATGCATACAGAAGACTCGGCGAGTGAGACAAGAGGGGCCCCTTATCATGAATCATGATAAGTTGATATGTAGGCAATACCACAAGAAAGGGTCGTGTTGCATGTTCGAACGTGAGGATGACCGGATACGGTATGTAGTATGTCTATGTACACGACCCTCAGCACTGAGCATATGTGGCCACAATCGATTGATCACGATTCACGATAATCATAGGTTCATGATTGATGAGTTCCTATTCTGCAATCATCGTACAATGTCAATGAGCCCATCTTCGACTTTCGAGCATCTCGTTCTCGATGGGAACGTACAAAAAATACGTGTAACGTGTTGCCTAGCATTGCCTATGCCCGAGTCAGTCACTCTGATTTAGCAAGTTCCTGTTCCAACAGCATTGTCATATCACCACAGGCCGCACAAATATACCCGCCATTTGGTCACCGCCATCGCACGTGAAAGGTCGTGCAGTCTCCGTGATTTTAATTTTTCCCACCCGGCGACGTGATCAAACGTACGAAAAGCGCACGAAAACTTTAAAACACCCTGCAAGACTCAAGAGCAGCATATACGGAGGCAAGACCTTAAAACAAAGCATAAGACATGCACGAGCACAGAAGAGAGCAGAAAAGCGAAAACAAGACGAGTCAAGAAGAGCAAGAAGGGACCAAGTACCAGTAGCTCTGACGAGCTGTCAGTGCCTGTCACGACTCATGCGGCATGGCGGAATCATGAATGCGACTTCACCATGCACGCCAAGGCTGTGAGACTGGCGCGTGGGCCAGAAACATGAGTTGCTGATCCGGATCGTGATTGAAGCAACAACATACGTCCGCACATTATAACCTAGACTACCTAGACTACCTAGACAACCTAGACTACCTAGACTACCTAGACTACCTAGACTACCTAGACTACCTAGACTACCTAGACTACCTAGACTACCTAGACTACCTAGACTACCTAGACTACCTAGAC
>SRPP01000274.1:0-33871 GCA_018360055.1 Claviceps monticola
TGGTTTTGCGGTATCGAACGGGTTCTGCAATCGGAGTTGGGAGTTGTGAAGGAAGAAGTTTTAGGTGAGGACGGTGTGGCTGCGCCCTATAAATATTTTTCATGTACCTATCTTTGGCGCCATGTATGTATTGCGACCGTCAGTGCGGTCACGTGAATCCTCGGCACCGGGACCCTTCAGCTTTACTACCTATAGTTACATAGTCCCTTCGGACTTACCATTTTTAAGATGTCTGCCTCGTCGTACATGGCAACAAGCCTTGGGCGTGGATTTATTGGACTCAATGCCACAACCAGGCAAGCTATCGATTCGAGAACTGATTCAGACCCTTTACGAAAACTTTTCCGTGTTTTTATTTCGTCGCTCAGACAAGGTGCCGCTTGCACAAGAGCCGCGATGGCCTTTCCCACGCGCAAACCTTCCCATCGAGAAATAATTACGACCCCGTTGCTTTCGTCTCGTGCTCCAACCCCGCCTCCTTCGCCTTCTCATCCGCAATCCTACACAGCGTCTGCCACTCCTCCGTGCTGACGCGACTCACGCTCAGTCTCGACTGCTTCAGCATCTGCATGTTCTCCAGCGAACCGCCCGCGGCGCCAAGTTCACGAAGCTCTTTCAGCGGGATCGGCACAGCGAATTTTGTGAGAAACTCGACGTGCACCAGGCTCCATCTTGGATTATCCTGTGTGGATTTTGGATCGTAATACGGTGTCCCGGGCTCTCGAGCCGAGGCTGTTCTCCGTTAGAATGAAATAAGAGCAGCCAAAGGAGGTCAGCCCCCCCCTCCCGGGCCTCCGATAAAAGAAGAAGAAGACCGAACCCCCAAAACAAGAAATGGAGTGGAAGAAAAACAAACGCACTATCTTCTGAAAATTCTTTGACAATCTCCATGATGCCCGCTATGCCAGGTTCCTTGCAATTGGAATGGTAAAAGAATGCTTTGTCACCTGCATTCATATTGCGCATGTGGTTCCTTGCTACAATCGCAACATCAGTCATGCGAATCCCACCTCGGAATGGAGAGAAGAGGACAAGGCAGAAAGATCAGATGTAGAGGAAAAAAACGTTCAAGATAGGGAAGTACTGTACCTGGATACGCGCGAATGCCATCCCACCCCTCAGGTTCCGTCTTCGCCTTCAAATCATCAATCGAGAACCGCACATCAATGCCGTTCTCAAGACGCGTCTCTGGCTCGGCCTTCATGAGCCAGTACCATTCACCTTCATGGCGGGGAGCCTCGGGGTTGATGGTGGGTATATCGCCCACGTCTACACTCCCCGTTGTCTCTTTGCCGTGACTTGCATCCTCGGTCTTGGCCTTGATGGCTTTTCTAGGCTCATCGGGACGGGACTTCGTAGTAGCCGCATCACCATTTTTTGGTTTGGCCGTAGTACTACTCTTCTGAGGTTCCTTCACGGGAGGTGTTCTGGCACACACTGTGGCGTTAAAGGTCTGTCTGTCTGTCTGTCTGTCTTGTGCTCAACAACTTCTTCCACGCCAGTCAATTGTCGAGTTTGTAGCCGCGACAAAGGGGACACATGGGTAATGTATGGAGCAATAGCATACATACATACCTCTCGGGTTTGGGGGCCGCTGCTGCGGCGGCAGCCTGGCGGGAGGATCTTCGCTTGGGAACCGGTTCAGCGAAGGAATCCGCGGCGCGGGGGGCGGCCCGCTTTCTGGGGGGCATTGTTTGCGCGGGTTTTTGTGTGATGTGTTTTTGTGTTTTTGTGTGATGCGTTTGCGTTTGCGATGATGTTCTGCCTCGTGTTGTGCCTTGGGCTGTGAAATGTGATGCCTCGTTCTGCCAAAGGCTCGTTAAGCCGAAGGCGCAGAGGAGTGAGTTCGTCGTGTTTCGTGTGCCTGACCGTTGACGTGATCGTTGTGGAGTCCCGTCCGGACCACTTCCCGACTCCCGATACATAGAGGGGCCATTCCATTCCCTCTCCTTTCCTTTGTCCTCGCTGCCAACAAGTTGCAACGGACCATTGCCTGTCTGGTCTCGTCTCCATCTGATATGTGCGGTCACCGATGCTGAAGAGATGATGGAGATGCGGCTCAGCATTTGTCACGTGGCGCGAAGCAGACACAGACTGTTGCCGTGACTGGGGTCGTCAAGCATGCTTCGAAACCCGTTGCAAAGACGATTGTCCAATCGCTCCGCGTTGACTTGTCCCGAGTTGTGGAAAACTCGTCGTGGGCCTGTCCGTCTGCGAGGTATTCGGGCGGCCATCATCCCGCCTACTTGATGCGCTGGTAGAATGATGACGCAAATGCTGAACTTGACCGCCGCTCATGTGCATCACTCGAAAAGAATGGTCCTTGTTCAGAGCAAGTCGGTCGGCAGATGAGGTTCGTGGCGGGCATGTCCGTCCATCATGCCCTCAACACGACGGGAAGGCGATTGTTATCACGCCAAGCCCCCCAAGGGCCAGAGGTGGATTCCACATGCAAGGGGATGGGGACCTGGCTTGCAACTCTGCGATACGGTCGTCTTCATTCGACAGATCTATTGCCGTGCAAGATGGTGGCGTTGATAAAGCTTGCGGATCGGTACCTATATTACTACGGGCCAGCTCACAGGACGATTGCAAAGCAGATGACCGGCTTTGTTTAAGTTCTCTCAAACTCAATAGGACCTGCAGCGAAATGTCTGGAAATCGGACTGTCGGAGCCATTTCCGACTCCAAAGGTCCGACAGTAATTGGGGCCAGCGTCCGCGGAGGACCTCGAAAATGGTGGCAGCTAGGCGGAGAAGATGTCAGCCATTTACCCATTGATGCTGACCCTGGGCTCTTATCCTCCATATCGTCGTTGGAAGGGGCCTCAAAACAGCAAAGCAAGCCTGAAAGCAGGCCCATAGCCCCAGAGGCTCAAGAGGTGTACAAGCCCGTGGACGGATTTGAAGGCGCTCACCGATTCGACCCAGCAGCGAAATGGACTGATGAAGAAGAACAGGCGTTAGTTCGAAAGGTTCGCTTTCCGATGAACCGTCTCAGCTCGCCCAACAACGTCCTCGGTATTAATTCGTTGTGAGTAGCTGAATTGGAAGATCGCTCTACCAGCCTGCATCATGTTTTTCGCACTGCAACTCGATCGAGGCAACATCTCACAGGCTCTCTCCGATAATATGCTCGGTAAGTTTGGTCCTCAGACAAGCAGCCAAAGTGGACTAGTCGCAAACTCGGAATCTCTTAGGTGATCTTGGCATGAACACAAACGATTACAACAACGGCATGACCATATTCTACTGCTCGTTCTTGTTTGCCGAGCTCCCCTCGCAATTGATCAGTAAGAAGCTCGGCCCCGATACATGGATCCCCATTCAGATGGTCAGCTGGAGTATCGTCGCCGCATCACAAGCCGCTCTGCCCAGGGGGAGGACGGCCTTCTTCGCTACCCGATTTCTGATGGGCTTGCTTGAGGGCGGATTCATTCCGGATACTGTTCTGTATCTCAGCTACTTCTTCACAAACGCCGAGCTGCCCAGACGGCTGAGCTGGTTCTGGGCGTCCTTCCAGTCTACGCAGATTGTGAGCGCTTTTCTCGCCTACGGCCTTCTCCATCTCCGCGGCAAGGGCAGCTTGCACCAAGGATGGAGATACTTGTTTCTGGTGGAGGGCGTGTTTACAGGCCTAGTGGGTGTGTGGACGTGGATGTATCTTCCCGCGTCGCCCACACAGACAGCGCGGGGAAGATACAAGGGCCTGTTCCGGCCGAAAAAAGGATGGTTCACGCCGCGGGAGGAAGTCGTCATGGTGACGAGGGTTCTGCTGGACGATCCCGGCAAAGCGACGATGCACAACCGACAGGGTCTGAACTGGGAGCTTTTCTGGAACGCTCTCATGGACTACCACTTGTGGCCGATTTACCTCCTCGGAATTACGTTGAGTATCCCTGTGACGCCTCCGAAGGCTTATCTGACGCTTACATGCAAAGCACTGGGCTTCGATACCTTTGAGACGAACCTGTTGACGATTCCCGCCGACACGCTCTTTATTGTGCAAGTGCTCTTCTGGACTTGGCTGTCTGAGAAATTTAACCAGCGCCTTCTTATCGGCATGATCGCTCAAGTTTGGACGCTGCCTCTCCTCGTCGCCCTGGCGGTGCTGCCTCACGCATTTCCCAATAGCATCTGGTCTCGATGGGCTATTACCACTCTCCTTGTCGGGCATCCTTACTGCCATGCTGTTCTGGTGGCCCTGGCGTCGCGAAATGCCGGATCTGTGCGGACTCGTACTGTTGGCTCGTCGCTGTACAACATGTCCTCACAGATTGCTAGTATTATCTCGTCGCAGATGTACCGTGAGAGTGATAAGCCTTACTACTATCAGGGAAACAGGATGTTGCTGGGCGTGCTGGCGTGGAATGTTGTCCTGATTGTAGCCCTCAAGGCATACTACGTGCTTGTGAATAGGCGCCGGGATGGAATCTGGTGGTCGATGACGAGGGAGCAGCGGGTGCACTATTTGGCTACTACCAGGGACGAGGGCAACAAGCGGTTGAATTTCCGGTTTGGACACTAGCATGGTGATGTTGCATTGTAGAAGCGGATGAAATATTTCCGGTGTCGTCAATCGACTTGGATGTCCTTCTCTGTACTCGTATGTGCTTTTTTTTTTTTGAACAGGTGCTGTTTCAGACTTTCGAGCTTACCCTCGTCACTTTAACTGTTGCTGTTGCAATCTCTGAACTGATTTCAGCGTTGCAGTCGCTGACTTTAACGGCGCCTGTTGCACTGTACTGTACCTCGCTGAAACACTCAAACGCTTCCGTGGCGCCACGCAGCATACATATCAATTGAAGTGAACCTAAGGAAGTGAGGCAAGACTCAAGATGGATAAAAACGAGTCTGCATTCGATCTTCTTGGTTGGCTTGTCCATCTTTCAGAGAGAGAAAGATGGAATTGAGCTATACTGGTGTTGGACTAACTCCATTCCTGAGCGATCGCCGATCGGTCTCACACGTCACACGTGGCTATGTATGTTGTTAGGTAGGTATGAGAAAATATGAGAGGTCGGGAGGCCGAAAAAGGTAGAATCCGGACAAAGGTCAAACGGGTGTCCAGACAGACGAAGAATAGAATCTCAACCGACTGAGGAAAGATAAGAGAAGAACGACCGATAGACATGACAAGATCTATCAGACTAAAATGGGAAGATAGAACGATATTCAACCACTATCCTCACGACAGGAACTAAGTCCTCAAAACACGACAAAAACCCAACTCCCCTCCTTCTTCTCCTTTCTTATCCTCAGCGGGCTCCCTCAACCCTTTTAACCAAATGCCCAAACTGATCTCCCTTGTGTTGAACTTCGAATGTCTCGGGCAATCTCTCCAGATACCTTGGTGACAAACAGAACGGAATGTGACTATGGAACAGCAAGGGAAACATGCAAATCCAACCTGACACAACAACTTCACAGAAAGGCAGTTTACTTCTCCACACCATCGAAAGTTGGCACCAACGCACGCACGGACCCCAGAGGCCGATACCGGCAATGCACACGTGACTCTACAACTAGCCTTTCCACACCAAGCTGCACAACGTTCTTACATTGTTCAGCCAACAGCCAATCTTTCAAGGCGGCAAGGTTGCTGGATGAAAGGCGTCGCCGGTAGAGGAGGGGCTTATGAGCAGATTCTTCGACGTGGTGCACGCTGACACCGAGGAGTTGTTCGTCGAACGACGTGAGCGGCTGCATGGCTATTATCCGGCCATTGAACCGTATCTGGATGCCAACTGGTGGCCTTACAGAGGGCGCTTTGTCAACTATGTACTCCACGAACAAGATCATGGCCTACGGCGAGAAGGCGTCTTCGCGCATGGAAGGTAGCCACGGCCTCGTGAAGCGCTGGCTCGACAACTACAGCGAAAAACGACATCTACACGCTCGTGAAGAAGATGCTCAACTGGTGGGAGTCTAGTCACGACCAATATGAGGAGTTGGCCAGCCGCCACGTCGCCTCAAAGCCTACGAACGTGTTGAACGTGAGGTCGCATTTTATAGAAGGGGTTGAGAACGAGGGAAATTTCATTGGACACTGGAGAAACAAGTGACCGGTGAGAATTGCGACGAGAAATTTGGAAAATTGGAGACGAGAGCTTTTTGTTGGGCCGAAGAACGGAGAGTGCATGTTCAGGACATCGAAGACACTAGTTGATATCAGGGCTTCCAGGCCACGAGCAAGTAAACTTGGCGAGCAATCATGAGTCTCATCAGCGGCCCAAGAGAAGTCCTGCTCCTCATGCATGCGGGGAAGACAGACTCCTCTTCAGAACTCTCCCCCGTCACCACACTGACTGTTTCAGTTTGTACTTGCTTCGCGCGCGCGTCTTCGCGGCTGCGATGAGTCTCCTGTTCTGAATCATCTGCTTAAACTTATGTGTCGGAATTGCTTATCTGTACATTATTCGGTTGCGCATCACGGCGTGCGAGCACTTCAAACCTGAGATCTGTCAGTCGCGTACAGGGCAATTTGATCCACGAGGTTTCCTCCAAATTCTCTAGCATCAGCCAGAAATTGAACACGTAGATACGCAGCTACTGCAAGTCATTCACTACCTGTGCATTGCTGAAACACTTGGGACGCCGTCATGGCGCCACGCAGCATATTCAATTGAACTGAACGCAGCCGTGTCGCGTCGCTCAACGAAAAAAAGTAGAGGACAGACGTGCGCGGCGAAGAGTACAGAAATCTGTCGTGCCGTCAAAGACATGGTCTACAAACAAACTAATGAATGTTGACGTCACGTTTTAGTCGTCAGCCGCCGCACGGGGCTGACTGACGCCTGCATACACCTGGATACCTATGTTCACACGCGTTGGGTGAAACACCATGCAGCAGCTTCTCCCATCATCCCAACTCACTTTATAACTAGCTGGTCGGACTGATTTGAAACGCGTTCTTCCTAACCTTTGTAGCAACAGCTCTCTCGCGTCTCCCAATCTTTCAAATGTTGTTACGCTGGTCACCCCACTCCCAATTTCTTCGTCTGTTGTCATTCTTGTCACGTCGCGGCAAGAGACACCTGGGGAGGCCCTTGGAAAGGCACATCAAGCGCCACGCGAACCGCCTCGCGTTTCATCTCCCGCGCCATCCAACATAGTCCCTAGACGCCCTTTGCCCTCTTGGCCAGTACCATTGCTGGGACGCAGACATACACGGCGAGGAGCTACGCTACCCAGAGCTTTCATTCGCAAGCCATGATGACTAGCAGCAGTGCGGGCGAGGATGACGACGTCGTAGAGACACATGTGTCCGAATTTGATGCGGACCTGATCTGGCGGCATTTGCTGTTTGATGGGTTTCAAGATTCGGTCTGGGGGTTCGTGGTAAGTTGGCTACTGCACACAAAGGACCTTTGCGAGGGCACAGACACTTGTTGTATTGACGAATATAATACCTAGATTTATCGCTGCTGTAACGCAAGCGACGAGGATTGGGAGCGTATGCTGCAAAAGATCCGCAGCGAGCTGGACTACGATAACAGCGACGGCCATCTCAGCCGAGATCTGGTGCCGTTCCATAATCTCCACGCCATCGACGACCCGTCATTATAGTAAGATTTCCTCCACTTTCCTTTCTTCTTCTCCTTGCTTTGAGTGCATCAAGTCGCATCTGCCTTTCTAACAGCCTCCCTAGCGGGGCCACAATCGACCAAGTCCGGGCTCACTTCCGATCCTGGATCCCGGAGAACATCAGGTCCCGTCTCCGGCCGGAGGCCACTGACCTCGACGACATCACATACAATTACCTCGTCCATATAACACCGAGATATAAACACTGCCTCTACGTCGACGACTTATGTATCGAGTCTTTGGACCAAGACCACGCCGACTGCCCTGTTGTCAAGATCCTGGACAAGGACTGGGAGCCCTATTCGCCCGAGAAGCTAAAGGAGCTCGAGGGGACTGAGGGTTTGGGCATTATCGGCGACGGCACCACGCCCGATCCGTTCCATGATGGCTTAACCAACGACTGGGAAGAGAATGTGGGCTGGATGTACATGCCCGTGATATCTTACCTAGAAATGTATTTCACGCTTGTGAAGTGGGACTGGCTTGATGTATACGTGAGGCCGCCTTATATAGACTGGACTGAGGACGAGAGTACTTTCATTGGACACTGGAGAAACAAGTGATCGGCGAGCATTGCGACGAGGATATCTGGGAAATTGGAGATGGGAACTCTTTGTTGGGCCGAAGAAGGGGGAGGAAATGTTCAGGACATTGGGAAAACAAGTTGATATCGGAGCTTTCAGGCCACGAGCAGGTGACTTGGCGAGCAAGCATGCGTGTCTTCAGAGGTAGCCGAAGAGCGTTTTTGCTCCTCATGCATGCGGGACTCCGACTTGTGAATAGTGTTGCTCCTCTTCGGAAAACTCTCTTCCGTCACCTCACTGACTGTTCAGTGTTCAGCTTATCCTTCGCGCGCGCGCGCGTTTGCGCGATCGATGTATTTTTCGGGTAATACGTACTCCGTACATACTTGTAAGTTGTGGGTGAAACCTAAAAATGACATCCATTGCATCCTGAACTGAGGGCTGACGGACGTAACGCAGCGTGTTTCCTCTTGTACAACCTGGATTCGAAGTATTCGGTTTGGCGATAAGACTCTTGATCTGGTTCATTGAGACCATGTCCCTTGACTGAAACGGAAAACTGTGGGGGGGATTTTGGGTTTGTCGACCTCATATCGGATAAGCGAGGATATCGTTTTATCGAAGATCGGATAAACGAGGTTCTACTGATAGCGTGCTTTCTCTTTTGTTCTATTTCTTCCAGCCTGGTTCCTCTACGGAGTAGACCGATATGAGGCTGTTGATAGCTGCTATTGTAGACTGATAAACCCAGACGAATACATATGATTGCCCAACTGCGTCCGGCTACAACAAAGGTCAAGTCATGTATTCCCCTGTTACCTGGGTTACCTACATGCACAACATGCTGTACGTTTATGCAACTATCCACAGTTATATTCGCGCCTCCAATCACTCCTTCACCTGTTCACGCGCTCACATGCAGAACAGCGCCATCATTCTCCCTTGTCGCAATCCTGAACCAAAGTTGCAGCCTCCCATGTACATTGTACATATATACTTCAGGCGCGTATTGCAACCTGCTGAAACACTTAAACGCCGTCTTGGCGCCACGCAGCTTGTGGATTGAAATGAAGGAGGCCACAGAAACTGTCATGCCGTCAAAAGACGTGGTGTATATTGACGTCATGTTTTAGTTGTCAGCCGCCGCACGGGGGGCTGACATGGATATGTTGACCAGTGCGTCCAACGCGTTGGGTGAAACACCATGCAGGCTGATCAGTGATCATTGATGCAGCAGCTTCTCCCGCTGTCCCTCTCCCACTTCATGAGTTATAACCCAGCTTATTGGCGCTCGCCCTAGCCTCTGTAGTAGCGGTCCTCTTGCGTCTCACAAATCCTTCATATGTTGTCACGCTGGTCACGCGTCGCGGCGAGAGACTTCGGGGGAGGCTCTCGGAAAGGCACATTAAGCGCCACGTGGACCGAATCGCGATTCATTTCCCGCGCAATCCAACACCGTCCCAAGACGCAGACATACACGGCTCGCTGTGCAGAAATCAGGCCGAGGAGCGACGCTGGCCATAGCTTTCGTCAGCGAGCCATGATGATAAACAGCAGCGCCGGCCAGGGTGGCGACGTCACGAAGCCGGACACGCCCAACGTTGATGCGGACCTGATCCGGCGGCATTTGAGATTTGATGAATTTCAAGATTCGGTCTGGGGTTTCGTGGTAAGTCGGCTACTGTACACGAAAGACTCTTGCGAAGGAACAGAGGCGCGGTATGTTGACGAAATGTAATACCTAGATATATCGTTGCTGTCACGCGAGCGACGAGGATTGGGAGCGTATGCTGCAAAAGATCCGCAGCGAGCTGGATGACGATAACACAGACTACCATATCAGCCGAGATCTGGTGCCGTTCCATAATCTCCACGCCATCGACGACCCGTCACTGTAGTAAGATTTTCTCTACTTTCCAAGTCTTCTTCTCCTTGCTTTGAGTGCATCAAGTCGCATCTGCTTTTCTAACAGCCTCCCTAGCGGGGCTTCAATTGACCAAGCCCGGGCTCACTTCCGATCCTGGATCCCGGAGAACATCAAGTCCCGTCTCCGGCCGGAGGCCACTGACCTCGACGACATTACATACAAACACCTCGTCGAAATGACACCCAGATATAGATACTGCCTCTACGTCGACGACGTATGTATCGAGTCCTTGGATCAGGACGACGCCGACTGCCCCGTTGTCAAGATCCTGGACAAGACCTGGGAACCCCCCACACCCGAGGAGATAAAGGAGCTCGAGGGGACTGAGGGTTTGGGCGTCATTGGCGACGGCACCACGCCCGCTCCGTTTCTCGATGGCGTAACCGACGACTGGGAGGAAGATGTGGGATGGATGTACATGCCCGTGATTTCTTACCTAGACAGGTATTTCACGCTTGTGAAGGTTGACTGGCACGAGCAGTACGTGAGACCGCCTTTTATAGATGGGCTTGAGGACGAAAGTAATTTCATTGGACACTGGAGAAACAAGTGACCGGTGAGAATCGACGAGAGATTTGGGAAATTGGAGACGAGAGCTCTTTGTTGGGCCTACGAAGCGAGAGTACATGTGTAGGAGGACATTGGAGACACGTCACACGAGTCGGTATCTGGGCCGGCGGGCAACGAGCAAGCATGCGTGTCTTCAACAGCCGAAGAGCGTTTTTGCTCCTCATGCATGCGGGAGTGGCATGACTTGTCTTCGAACTCTCTTCCGTCACCTCACTGAAGTCTGACTTGACTATTCGGTTTGTCTTTGTGTCGCGCGCGCCGCGCGCGTCTGCGCGACCGATATAGTTCTCAGGTACATAATACATAGCTCTATGCAAATTTCCGCATCCAGGGCAAGGATGAGGTGACGTGCTTTTTTCTTTTGTTCTATCTCTTCCAGTCTTTTTCCTCTAGACTGAGTGTACATGTGCATTGCAGGATAGCACCTGGTATGTATACATAGTTGAGCTGACCAGCCCAGACGAATAGCTACTTAACAATTGCATCCGGCTATGTATGTACCAACAAAGGTCAAGTCATGTGATCTCCTGTCACCTGAGTACATGCACAACATGGTTACGTTTATGCAACTATCCCCAGTTATATTCGCACCTTCAATCAATCTTTCACTTGTTCATGCGAATCATGCCCTCCCCCACGATGCTCACATGCAAGACAGCGCCATATTCTCCCTGTTGCAATCCTGTACTGAGTTCAAGATTGCAGCCGCATACGGTACTTCAGGCGCCTGTTGCAACATGCTGAAACTCTTAAACGCCGTCTTGGCGCCACGCAGCATGTAAAATGAAATGAACGCGGCCGCCTCGTCCACTAAACAAACCAACGGCCTTTTAATCTATCACATCGTCAAAAACACCTGCACTCACCATACTGCCTGGTTGATTGAATTGCCACATTGACGTCACATTCCTCATTGCCAGTCCGTCGGCCCTCCAAACATCACGATGCAGGAGGCGTACTGGCATGAGCATGCACGCGCAAAAGATGTACGGACTCCGTAGGTAGGTAGACGTTGCTTTTTGTTGCTGAACAGTGCGAGGGTCACAGAATCAAACGCGTCTGGTGAAACGCCATGCAGCAAGCTCATCCAATTGTCTGTCTCACACCTCAGCAGCCCCCGGCTTATCATTCTTTGCGAGTAGCCCTCGCCCTGTTGCCATGCATACGCTGTGTCCTCGATCGGCACTGTTTGCCTCATCTTGCTGCCCAGCGAACCCCTCTCGTGTCGCCCAATTCTTCCTCTATATGCCGTGAGAGGCTCATCGAGAGGCTCCTTGAAAGGCACATCAAGCGCCGCGCGAATTGCCCCGCCGCGTAAGCCATCTGAGATCTCCCGCGCCGAATTCAGCACCGGTATAAGACTTCTTTTGCCAGAAGCGCCGTCGCGACGTATATATACTCGACGCGCCTCGCAGACACAAGGCCGAGAAGCGACGCCATTCAGAGCTTTCGCCCACGAGCCATAATGAGCAGCAACGCGGCAAACGGCGATCGCGTCGTCAAGACGAACACGTACCTTGACTACCCTAACAAGCCCGACATTGAGGCGGATCTGATCCGGTCGCATTTGACGTGCGGCAAGTTTCGCGATTCGGTCTGGGGTCTCGTGGTAAGTCGGTCACACAGTCCCTGTCGCGAGCGCGCCGAGGCGCATGATTATAACGAGAAGGAACGCCTAGATATATCGCTGCTGCCACTCGAGCGACGAGGATTGGGCGCGTATGCTGCATAGGCTCCGCAGCGAGCTGGATCAAGACGCAGCATACTTCATCTGCCAGGATCTGTTGCCGATTCATGATCTTCATGTCATCGACGACCCGTCACTCTAGTTGGTCACCTCTGGTCTCTCTTCTTACTGTGTCCCTTTCAATCATTCCGTGATTCACGCCGGGTATACCTGTTACTGACGACCGCCCCAGCGAGGCCTCGATCTACCAAGTCCGGCGTCACTTTCAGGCCTGGGTCCCCGAGAACCTCAAGACCCGTCTCCGGCCGGGTGCCACTGACCTCGACGACGACGTAGACTGGGTATACGCCACCACGACGCCCAGATACGAATACTGCATCTACGTCGACGACGTCTGTCTCGAGTCCCTCTACCAACCTGGCCCCAACTTTCCCGTCGTCAAGCTCCTGTGTAAGACCTGGGAGTCGCCGTTCCCGCCCGAGGAGATGGGCGACTACCTTGTGCCCGCGCCGTTCCACGATGGCGTCACCACGGACTGGAAGGAGGATGTGGGCTGGATGTACTTGCCCGTGATAGAATACCTGTACAAGTACTATTTGCTTCTGAAGACCAGCTGGGACGAGCAGTACGCGAGGCCGCCTTTTATAGATGGATTTGAGGACGAGAGCAATTTTGTGGGGCACTGGAGAAGAGAGTGATTCGTGGCATCGGAGACGACAATCTATTTGAAGGGGCATTGGAATGAGAGTTCTTAGCACGCCTGAGAGAAGAGTTATGTGAGGATATTGGAGACCGGAACGTTTCAAGACATTCAAGGCGCGGGCCTGCACTACAACTTAGCAAGCAATCATTCGTCTCATGCAGACCTAGGCAGCGCCAGTTATGCTCGTCTCGTTCGTTCTCTTACTCTCCGACGCAAACAGCAAACCCTAACTGGAGCGCAATGCAATCCGACCCGACGCCCGTGTCCATCCGATGGAATTGGTCCAAGCTGATGCCTGCGGCGGTGACAATGACTCAGCGCCCGTCATCGCTGGCCACTTTGTGCCATTTTCTGCAATTCTAGAACGCTCCAGGCTGCGTGGATTGCCGGCGGAACCGCTCCCGTGGTTGGAGGCACAGTACTGCTCGTGATTGTTATTGGCATTGCGGAGTCCAAGACGCAGATTTGAACCCGGCCATCTGCGTTGAGCTGACTCCAAAAAACCGTATCGCAGTCATCACCGATCCAGGACCATGGAGCAGTTGAAGTTGACTGTAGGGGGTACGTGCTCAAAACCGGCGTGTCGCGGCAACCACGCTGGACAAGACGAGATAGTCGTTTTCTCAGCCGCAAAGTAACCGTCGCTCGCGATTTATGGTCTGTTGAGTAGGTGACATCGCTACAATTCCGGTTCAGGCTCCATGACCAGCTGTTTGACGGCCACAGCCATGCCGAAGTCCGTCTGCTGTTGCTGCAACCGAGGCTATTGATGCACTTTTTTTTTGCCCCAGCTGTGCCCCCTCAGGTGCTGGAGATGTTTAAATCCTGGTTGGGACAGATCCATGGCGCGCTCCGCCTGAGCTTCCATTTTCATCACAGCTTATCAGCTCGTTGGTTTTGCGCGGGGTGTACCGCCTGCGCCTTGAATCTTGGATTCATTTTTCTGTCTCTTCTTGTAGAATTCCAGAGTCTTGTTGGCCATGGCTTGGTCATAAACCTCCTGCATTCGGTTAGCCCTTTGGGTGCAAAAGAAATTGACAAACGAACGGCAAGGTGCGAGTAGTTCCGTATATGTATGTACCTTGCTCGGTGACTTGTGAAACACCTCTCGTTCAAAGCTGCAACCGAATTCGGCGGCCCCCGCATGATCAATGCCGTGCATTTCCATTGCCATACTCGAAATGCTGAAGACATGTTAGCAGTCTGTCTTGACGACAAGGGTAGTATCGCGAAGGCCATTTCGCAGCAACAATGGCAGCTAGCCTCTCGAAAGCATATCGTGGCACATACAGATTCATCGTTTGACCCATACGTTCAGTGAAATTTGTGCCTAGTTGCCAGGCCATGCTGTTGGGCGTGGTATACGAGTCGTCGAGAATCTTCTGATATACTCTCAGGTGAAGTGGAACCGTAGCCGATGATGGTTGCGGCTGCCGAGATGCCATCTGACCAGATCCAGCCTTTTTCTTCGTATTTGCAACCATGATCGCTTCGTAACTAGTAGGTAGCTAGAAGGCTTCGGCTCGATGATTCAACGTGTCTCGGCTCAGATGGAAAGCTGATGAAATCTGCGGCAGAGTTGGGGTGAAGACGGGCTTGAGAAACGTGTCGTATAGTAAGAGGGAAGGAAGAATGCTGTGTCGTGCAGAAGTCGAGAGGCGATTGTATATATAAGGGTGCTGAAAACAAAAGTGATCAAGATTTTCAGAGTCACCAAAATACACGTCGCTTTGGTGGATATGCTGAAAGACCAATGAGACCCAAAGGCGCCACGACAGGAGGGGTCTGTACTACCTTCCTAGACAAGGACATCCGACTGCTAAGGAAACACCAACTGGTGACGATGATATCTCACAAAAATAAAGTATCACATAGTGATGACAAAATCTCACGAGTGCGAGGTGATAGAATGGTTAGCGGGGTTTGGGCCGGCAATTCTGGCAGAGCGTCTTTCATGGTGAGAACCGGCGGAATTCTGTACCACCTGATCATCTAGCTGTCCAGAATGTTGTAATAGACCATTCTAGGTAATTTGGGTTGTTCAAGAATCACTCATGAAGATAGCTCATGGCGCACATCACACGCAGTCAGCAGCACCTTACGTCTGTACTCCATGCGTTTGAGTGGGATCGCACTCTTTGAGGGCTTGAGATGTGCGGGTTTCAGTTCAGTGACTTCCACTGATGGCTCGTTCATTGTCGATCATGACTCCCATCTCAGAATCATGAGAAGTGAACGCGACGATCATGTAAACTTCAGGAAATGCATGGAGCCTACGTGGGGCACGTGACCTGAAGTAACCCCTGGAGGTACCTACCTAAGGCACCTACCGAGATCGGAGAGCGTCTCGTCAGTTCTCACACACAGGTGAGGTGAACCGTGACGCACTTCTCTAGAGTCTAGACAAACTGACTGCTCAGTGCTGACCCTCGCAGCGCCACGAAGGAGTCAAATCAACTTTGTGCGTCTACTTGGATTCCGATGTACTACTTGTATCTATCTCCTTTGGGCAGGTCCTTGCATTGTGGCCGGCCTTCCTGCAGATGCCACAGTTGAGACGCCCTCGTTTTGCCAAGACTGAGAGTCTCCCTTTCCGCCGGTGCCCGCACTGTTCCATGATGATGTAGCCCGCGACCAGGAAGATGACTTGGACTGGATGTGCACGTACTAATCACTTTGGAAGCATAGCTGGGATGAGAGATACGGAAGGACGGATACCTTCGATTGACGGGATCAAGGACGAGAGCAAGGTTACGGGACGCTGGAAAAAAGGGTCATTTGTGGCATTCCAGACGACAGTCTTTTTAAGAGCATTGAAGATATTGAGGACCAGAGCGAGCAAAAAACCGTCTCTTGCATAGGCGGAGCCAGTCTTGCTCCTCGCTCTCTTTTACTCTCCGACGCAAACAGCATACCCCAACCACAGCGCATTGCAATCCAGTTCAGGCTCCACGACCAGCTATTGACGTGACGGCCATAGCCATACCAAAATCCGACTGTTGATGTCCCTCAGGTGCTGGAGATGTTCCATGGCGCGGCCCGCCTGAGCTTCCATTTTCATCACAGCTTATCAGCTTGTTGAGTTTGCGCTGGGTGTACCGCCTGCACTTTCAATCTTGGATTTATTTTCCTGTTTCTTCTTGTAGAATTCAAGAATTTTGTTGGCCATGGCTTGGTGATAAACCTCCTACATTTTGTCAGCCCTTTGAGTGTGCAAAAGAAATTGACATACGAATGCCAAGGTGCGAGTAGTTTTGTATATGTATGTACCTTGCTCGGTGACTTGTGAAACATCTCTCGTTCAAAGTTGCAGCCAAGTTCGGCGGCTCTCACATGACCAATGTCGTGAACTGCCAGCGCGATATTTGAAATGCTACAGACATGTCACATGTTAGCAGTCTGTTTGGACGACAAGGGTTGTAATGTATCGTCAAGGCCATTTCGCAACAAAATTGACAGGGCCCGAAAGCGTATTTTGGAACATACAGATCCATCGTTAGACCCATACGTTCATTCGCATTGGTGTCTAATTGCCATGCCATGCTGCTGGGCGTGGTTTGTACGTCATTGATAATCGTCTGATATATTATCTTGTGCAGTGGAACTTCAGTCGGTGGTCGTTGCGGCTGCTGGGGTGTCATCTGACCAGACCCAGCCGTTTGCTGCGTATTTCCAACCATGATCCCTTCGTAACTGGTAGCTGGAATGCTTCGGCCCGACGATTCAACGTGTCTCGGTTCAGATGGAAAGCTGATGAGTCCGTCCCACAACAGAATTGGGATGGAGACGGGCTTGAGCAACGTGTGGTATAGTAAGAAAGATGGAAGATTATTGTGTTGTACAGAACTCCAGAGGCGATCGTATAGTATATATAACGGTGGTGAAGACAGTGATCAAAATTCTCAAAGTCACCGGAAAGCACGTCGCTTTGGTGGTCTGACAACAGTGGAGGATCACGAGACCAAAGGCGCCAGGACAAGAGGGGGCTGTACTACCTTCCTAGACAAGAAGTCCGCCTGCTACAAAAACAGCAACTGGTGACGATAATATCTCACAAATAAAATATCGCGTAGTGATGACAATATGACAGCCTCACAGGACGATTAGCTGAAGGCAGGTTTCGGTCCAACAATTCTGGCAGAGCGTCTTTCATTGAGAGAATCGACGGCCACCTAACAATCTGACTGTCCACAAAACAGTAATACATTGCTCATTCTCATTTCCCTTGTTCATGAAACTCCCGACATGAAGATAGCTCATGGCGCACATCACACGCAGCCAGCAGCACCGTACGTTTGAGTGGGATCGCAGCTTCCCACAATCTCCGTCAACTCTTTGAGGCTCTCTTTAAGGGCTTTGAGTGTGAGGATTTCAGTTCAGTGAGCTCCACGGATGGCTCGTTCACAGTCGATCATGACTCCCATCTCAGAATCATGAGAAGTAGAAGTGATGCATGGAGCGGGGCTAGTCTATGTGGGGCACGTGGCCTGAAGTGAGAGCCTTGGAGATGCTTTTTAGGTACAGTACCTACCAAGAGCGTCTTGTCACTCTCGACTTTGGACAACGACCCGTACTCCGCCCCCCGACCGTTACGTCTACTCAGAATCCGATGCATCTAGGTATCTCCGTTGAGCCTTCCGGCAGATTTCACAGTGTCATGCAGTACCTATACCAACTTTTTCATCGTCAAGCTCCTGTACAACGCCTGAGAAGATAAGAGAATACATCGTGCCCGCACCGTTCCATGATGGCGTCATCAGCGACTGGGAAGATGACGTGGGCTGGACGTACATTGCCCATCATAGGACACAAACACGTATTTTTCACTTTCCAAGTGTAGCTGGGACAAGCAGTACGTGAGGCTGCCTTTCATTCGAAACCAGTTGGGAACGAAAGTAGGCTTGAGGGACGCTGGCGGCTGGATAAGGGTGATTTGCGGCACTGGAGACAACAGTCTTTTTTTGGAGGGTATCGAGGACCTTGTAGGCCAGAGCGAGCAAAGAATCTCAACGAACATTCATGCGTCTGAGGTCTCATGTACAGGCAGAGGCAGTTTTTCTCCTCGTTATCTTACTCTCCGACGCAAACAGCATACCCCAACCAGAGCGCACTACAATCGGACCCCACGCCCGTGTTCATCCGGTAGAAGTCATCCAAGCTGATACCTGCTGCAGTGGCAATGCTCCAACACCCGTCGCCACTGACGACTGTGTGCCATTTCTTGCAATTCTTGGACGCTCCGGGTTGCGTTGGCGCCGGCGGAGCCACTACCGTCGTTGTAGACACCGTACTGCTTGTTGTTGATGTGGGCGTCCCGGAGGCCAAGACGCAGACTTGTTCGTAGCCATCTGGGGTCATCTGGCTCCAAATTCCCGTATCACAGTTGGACCCGATCCAGGGGTTGAGCCGAGTCAGTTCTGCGACCGTGATGCCGAATAGCTGCGGTACCATGGAGCAGTTGAAGTTGGCTGTAGTACCGAGAGATCAGTATGAATAAAGGGGCGAACAAGTGGAAGAAACCAAAGAGGAGAGGAAAACAAAGCTGAGAGGAAATAAGCAAATTTGAAAGCACGTCATCTCACCCTTGTCCTGGATCCGAAAGTTCGTATAGCAGCCACATCCCGAGGGCTGCATTGGCGAGGCCGGAATGCGCGTACGGTTCACCGAAACGCAGTAGTCGTACGGCAACACTGCAGTGGCTAAACAAAGACATTCACGTCAGCAAAGTACCGAGGATAGTGAACACATCTCAGACTCGCAGAAGCAAAGAAAAACTGAGATCAGTCATGACCGTGAGAGAAGAGTTCTTACGAGGAGACTCCCACTTCCGTATGCAGTAGCTTTGGCCTGCTTGCAGAACACAATTGCCTGTTGCAGACAGGCTGGGATTCCACTCCACGAGCTCCTCGACAGTGACATTCGAAAAACGCGCCCAGTTGGAGCACGCATTTCCCACGGAAAGGTCCTTCAGCTTGGACGTTGCGTCGAATGCGTTCTCGTACTCGAAGCAGCCATCGATGGTGCCGGGGGCTCGGGGGAGCAAGGCCGGCGTTTCAATTGGGCTGGGCACGAAGTCGGTTGTCGAGGCCGGGCGTGTGAATGTGGTGGCTGGTGCAGTCGTCGTGTAGCCTGGGTAGGTTTCGACGTTGCCGACTGGTTTCACGCAGTAGGAGGTCTTGGCCCAGAGATTGCTGCAGGTTGGGTTGATCTGAGGGTTGAGAAAGTAGAAGTCGGATAGGGCGAGGCTGAATTTGAGGGAGATGGCGGCGCAATACTCGCCGGCTTCAACCTTTTATTTCCATTAGTATAGTGTGATGATGATGATGATGAAGATGACTGTGAGTATGGGGCATTATCTCTGTTACGAATCTTTGGGCGCTGACTGATGACTTTCAAGGACCAGCATAATGCCGACTTACGTAGTACCACTGCCCACATCTCGTGTTAGACTGCGGCTGCGCGTTCGATGGTACAGGAGCGGGCGTTGTCACTGCGTTGCCGGGCCCAACGACGGATGTTCCTGATGGTGAGCTGCAAGTAGGATTAGAGTCGTGCTGAGTGGAACAGGTATGGTATGTACTGTTCGATTCTCCTAGTCCGGTGCTGCCTCTCCCACTTCTCTCCATCGCTGGTATAGACGAAAATGTCACATAATGGTGTTGAAGCTCACCTTGCACAGAGATACCAGCCCCTCCACGAGGCCAAGTTCGAACAAGACGGGTTTATCATTGGATTCCAAGCCAAGACTTGCGCAAGCGTCGCATTCCAGCTCGACATCAGTGTCTCGCACGTGTCATAGAGTTCAAGCTGATATGTTCGACACGTGCTCCCCGCAGGCAGACATAGCGACTGTCCCGCCGCGGGAAGATTGTCACATCCGAGATTAAGGTTGTTCATTGTAATGAGCTGGTGCGTCGAGATACCCTTTGCACCCGAGATGGTGACACACGAGTCATCTTGTGTGATAGTGTAGGCCGTCCCGGTGCAGGCCGGCGGCTGGGAGGGAAACTGAGTCGCGTTGAGCGCGTAGGATGTCGGCGTGGCGAACTTGTAGTTTGCGGCGCTGCAGCTCTGGGTCGTGTTGGCGAATGCCTGTGCGAGGGTGTCGCTGAAGCCAAATGGTGATGCTAGCTGCAGTTGCTGGATACCCAATTCGCATTGGGAACATGTCTGAGCCGATGTGTAGTTTGGCTGGTTGGCCCAGTCTGCCACGACAGCGTCACAGTACTTCCCGGACGCGCTGGCCGAGTCGAGACATTCAGTTTAGGCTGCGTGGAGATGGGAAAATGAGAAATCAGAGGCATGAGAGGAGACGCACGTTTCTTTCAGGCATGATAGGCTTGCCGCGTAGAGAAAGCGGTCGACGAGATAAGTGGCTGCGACGGAAAGAGCAACATCAGCATGGTGTTTGCGTCTACGACTCGTTTTCCTACTGGCTCGTAATTCAGGGGCATGAGCAACGGGGATAGGATCGCAATTTGTCGAGTTTCTGTTTGCATCGTGTTTGTCTCTTGTTCAAACTCACCTGGGTAGGCAAATTTGTTTGGCACCATAACGTCGGAAGAAGCGGTGCATGCTTGCGAAATGGAACCCCGGAGGCTTTGTAAGTCATTTCGACAGGAGCTTTCGCACAAGGTCGTGAGCTGCTCGCTCGGGAGAATCTCAACAGCTGCTCCCCTGTAGAGCACATTATTGTCAATATTACGATGGTCGGATCCAAAAGCAAATCCTTCGAGCTGGGGCGAACGTGCACATACTCCAAACCAGCATATCGCGGCAACCACGCTGGACAGGACGAGATTGTCTTATTCACAGTCGCAAAGCAACCGTCACTCAGCCCGAGCAGGTCATGAGGGAATGTGTAGCCGTCGAATTGCTGGCCTTGAACGGTCGAGAGCACAGCGGCTGAAATGGCTATCATCAACATCGTGGAAATGGCCATGGTGCCGGATTTGGTCAAGGAGCATGTGCGAAGGCGACGTTTTGTGAGAGAGACGATGACTTTCCATTGATACTAAGAGCTTCTTGGCTTATACATATCATATCATGCACGGCATGCCCCGTATGGGAGGAAGTCCGGGAACGACACGCAGCGGGGAGTGGAATGACCCCCGAGAAAGAGGCGATGCCGAACTTGTGTGTGTGTGTGTGTGTGTGTGCGATTGATCGTCCAATTTTATTCCAATTGTCTTGACCACAAGCAAGGGACGTTTGCATCTCATGAGGGGGACGTTTCACGGATTACAAACAGGTCTTTGACTTGAGATTGAACGACCGTCTGACCGTCCGCCCTTTTGGCCATCTGACCATCCAGAATATCGAATCGTTTTAATTCGCGCATACACGATGACTCGGAAGAAATCTCACCCATGGCGCACACTGCACGCAGTCAGCAGAGGCTTCCGTAACCAAGTGACCGGTGCTTGGCCAGTGAGAATCTGCGAAATGCGGCAGGATGGCCGGAGCTCAGGTGAGACAAGATGCCGTACATTGGCGAGGTTACATTCGTTCGCGGGCTGCCATACCATGCGGGGTTCTTTGCTTGGTCAACTTGGGGTTGTCGATCTGGTTCCTGCGTCAAAAGTTCTAGATAAGACGTCCCCTTGCTTGCGGGGTGCCAATGCGGAACGGCTTTGATAGTCTGAGAAGTCCTAGAGGTTGTGCTGCCATCATCTAAAGAGAAAGACAAACGGAGGACCGAAGGGTAGTACACAGGATGACGAACCATGATTCATCGCCGGCTGACATGCAGAAACGTAATTTCACCCACATCCTACCGGAGGAGTGCGGAGGAATTTCCATACGGGGTGGAAGCCGAAAGGGCGGCATCGGCGGGTATTGACGAGCTCGGCGAGTGTGTTGATGTGTGATGTGAAGAGGGGATGGGGGGCGCCAAAGGTACGATCATGAGACAGCCCGGAGGCGTTGCGATGGATGAGTACTTGAACTGCGATGACGGGTCATGGCGCCTGGTGTTGAGATACAAGTGGCGCCCATTCTCTTCTGGCGGTTTCGCTTCTCAGCTGATTCCATCTCTTTTGGCGCAATCTTCAAGAGACCTGCTCTTCGATCTCTGTCTTCTCCTGGTACAACTCTCTCTTCTCAGGGGCAGTGAATGGTCTCCTGAGGCAGAAGAGCACAGCGATTTACCATGCAATTTCTCGTCATTGCTGCTTTGGCGCTGCTGCAGGCCGTTGCATCGTCCTCTGCTCCTCCTGAGGCACTTCTGTATCCTCCATCTCATCGAAGTATCTACGCACGTCGGCTTGAAATCACTCGGGATAATGCATCTTCCAGAGCTCTGAAGGCCTTGCAGGCCAGAGAGGACTACACGTGTGGTCCCGGAAGTGAGTTACTCTACAGCCATTTCACTTGTTGACTGTATCTCTAACAATGTGTGCAGGGCCGTGCAGCAACAAAGCATGCTGTGGTGGTATGAACCCCGACTCCTGAGGCTGAATGCCTTAACATAAAACGATGAAGCGCCTTGAAATCATCTTGCTGAGATTGATCTAGAGTCTGGAAACTGCGGCTACGGAGCTACATACTGTGGCAAAGGTTGTACCAGCAACTGCGATGCCGTTGCCGAGTGTGGCAAAGACTCCAAAGATAAAAAGACGACTTGTCCATTGAACACTTGCTGCTCTCAATACGGGTTTTGCGGCACGACTAAAGGTATTGAATTATATATTTATTGCCACCGTATAAGGTTGTTGTTAACACCATATTGTGCCAGACTTTTGCGGCAAAGGCTGCCAGTCAAACTGCAATGAGAAGCCTTCACCTCCTGGAGGTTCAACCCAGGGGAAGACCCTATCAAGAGGTAAAAGGGCATCCACCATATGATTCCAGTCAAAAAGTTGCGATTACGAAGACTGATGACTGACACCGAGATGAATATATCTAGTGATTGGCTACTACGAGGCTTGGAATGCCCGGTCTACTTGTCACAAGACGTCACCAAAAGACCTACCACGTATGAGTTCCCGCAGCCTCAAAAGCACATGATACGTAAGATTCTGACACAAAACTTCCATTTCTTACAGTTGCGGCCCTGACGCATCTAAACTACGCCTTTGCGTACTTGGACCCGACGTCTTTCAAGATCACAACTATGGACGCCGCAACACCAATTTCGCTCTTTGACGACTTATCCGACCTAAAGACCACGAACCCAGACTTGAAGATCTTTGTCAGCATCGGTGGCTGGACCTTCTCAGACAATGACACTTATACACAGCCCATCTTTGGCAACATAGCGCGCAGCTCAGCGAATCGCCAATTGTTCGCCGACGGGCTGGTCTCATTTCTGTCTTACTACGGATTTGACGGGGTTGATCTGGACTGGTAAGAAAGAGGCCCTAACTTCGTCTTCTACAGTTACGTTTTACACATCGAACAATGGCTGTTGACACTGTAAAACAGGGAATACCCTGGGGCTCCCGATCGGGGTGGCAAGAAGGAAGATACGAAGAATTATGTCGAGCTTGTCAAGACGCTCCGAGCTACCTTCGATAAGACAGGCCGTAGCTTAGGCATTACGTTCACGGCGCCGTCTTCGTATTGGTATCTGAAGTGGTTTGATCTGCCAGGCATGATGAAATACTGCGACTGGGTCAACTTGGTATGCTATCACTTGAATTTCTCCTCTCTCTCGGATTTCTTCGATGATTTCTTTTTTGTCTGCTTTAATCTTGTGCCTACTTCTCGCATGGGGGCATTTCTTCCTTCTTGTCTTCTTCTCCTGCATAGAATCGATCTCTTGTATAAGGCGGCAGATCAAGCAGCTTTGCGCCCCTACTAAATTGAGCAGATGTCTTACGACCTACACGGAACTTGGGACAGCACGAATCCAATGTAAGTTTTGCATCTTTTCTCGTAATTCTGGGCCTATCATATACAATGGCGGTACTAAGGACATGACGCATAGAGGAGCTATTGCCCAAGGCCATACCAACTTGACAGAGATCAAGTTGGCTGCCGAGCTCTTCTGGCGAGTCAAGATCCCAGCCCACAAAGTTGCGCTGGGCTTTGGCTTCTACGGTCGGGCTTTCACACTTTCGGATCCCAGTTGTACAACGCCTGGGTGTCCCTTCTCAGGAGGTGCAAAGCCGGGTGTGTGCACCAAGACGAGCGGATGTAAGTGGCCTCTGATCCCAGACCTTGCCATTCAATGTGCTGTGTGCTAAGAATCCGGCACAGATCTCGCATATTATGAGGTTCAGGAGATTCTGAAGAAAAATCCCAGCATCAATATCATGCACGATAAACAAGCCGCAGTCAAGTACTTCACATTTGACAAGAACCAGTGGATATCCTACGATGATAAAGACACGTTCAAGCAAAAGGTGGAATGGGCGAATAGTGTTGGCTTCTCGGGCTCGCTGATCTGGGCGTCCGATCTCGGTATGCATCAAGAATCATGCCAAAATGATCCTGCTTCCACTCTACCTTCATTCAGTCTTGTCTTGCTAACTTTTCTGTGACTGGCCACCGTGACTTGAAAAGACGACTTCGAATTTACCGCACATGCCTCCCTCACCGGCAAAGACAAACTAAAAATTAACTCACCACTGAGCAAAAAAGCCGTTGTGAGAAACCAGATGACAAAAGATGGCCTGGACTCGTATCTCCGTAAGGATTGTTACGTACAGGAGGATTCTCTCTCTGCTTGCAAGTCGGGTGACGACCAAGTTGGCTATGACAAAGCCGGACGGGTGAGACTGATCCAACCCCCCAAAATATTATACCCGTTTTATACCATAACTTGTGCTTGTCTCTTCGCCTTCTGGCAAAAGAAGAAAAGCTTTTTTCGGCCGCTAATCAACGTATCGCTGGAAACAGTCCAAAGATTACAAGCCCATCTGTTGCCCCAAGGGCAGTGGAATGACCAAATGCCAGTGGAGAGGCGGTACTGGTGGCACAAATGCTGGAAGGGACTGCAATGGACAATGCCACGCAGGCGAGGTCATAATCACAATGTCTAGCTACGGCGGTTCGCCAGGAGAGTCTTCCGAGAAAGCTCACTGCACGCGAGGTCAGAAGGCCTTTTGCTGCCAGATGGGTATATTCAATGACGCGCTCAATGAGTGTAACTGGTCCAGCGGAGTGTAAGTTCTCTCAATCATCAGACAAGGTCTTCTTGCTGTATCATTATCCTGGGGCTCGGCTCCCGTCGGAGCATTGGCTAACTCTGCTTGTACGTGCAGCGGGAGCTCGTGTGAGAAGGACCAGCAAAAGGTCGCGTACATGTGGGATAAGACGGGCTGGGGCACCGTTTTCAAGCACGGAAATGAATTCTGCTGTCCCAAGGACGAGCAGCCGCCGTTGTTGGACTGCCGTTGGGTTGGAAGGGGCGACTGTGCGGACAATACGTGTGGCTCATCAGAGGTGACTCTCCTGACGGATGACCTCGGAGACTCTTATGGTGGTTGCTCTTGTAAGTTACGTTGTCATGCAGATGTTGAGACTCTTCAAAATCTGGATTTGTCGTTCCATCTTTGTTTGACATTTCCTGGTCATCCTTTCCTTTTTCTGTTCCTTCGTCTTCCTTGGCTCCTTTGAACATTCCTGACCTGAACAACATAGGGGGCCGAAAGCGAGCGCTTTGCTGCACGCCAAATACTCAAAAGCTACAAACCGAGACCTGCGACTATGACTTTTGCAATTTGATAGAGAATCGGGCTGCATGCGAGGATGAGGCTGGGTACAATGACGAGGAAGGCTACACAAGCATCCTTAAACGGTCTTCGTACATCACTGCTGATGACCGGACGCTCTGGACCTACGATGATGGCGGCGGTGACGAGACAGATGATGAAAAGAGCCATCTCTATCCCCGAATCATTGCGCCAGGCAAGGCGCGACCCAAAGTCCTATCGCTGGTCAAATGGACAGGGTCTGCCATCTACAAGGGCTATGATCTGGTCGTGACTAGCCGGCCCTACAGGCCAGGACTGGCCAGTCTAAAGGGCGACGGAGCAGACACGCTCTTCATCCGTGGCGGCTACACTCTGCTCAAAGACACATGCGGCTCGACAGCAATGAAGTTCATCGCTGCGGCAGACCTACCCAAGAAGGGCTTCAATTTGGAGCATCTGCGCGAAGTGAACATGTTGTACAGCTTTGTGAAAAGCTTGCTGTCCGGAAAGCTCTTCTCCGGCCTTCCCATGCACAACAAACTCGATCCCATGGCCGTGTACAGGGGCTGGAACAAGGTCTACGACGTCAGCCTTCCGCTCATCGGGACCGCCGTCCGCGATATGGCCGACTACACGATTCCCAGGACGCCGAATGACCGCATCTTTGAAACAATCGGATCATATGCGTACCGCGAGGGCGTCACCTTCCTCCCGGGGACGCTCAATCTCCTGAAGCGCACTTTGATGATGGGAAATATCCCGCTCGGCAAAGATGGCAAAAAGTTCGAAGCCCTGTTGAGACTAGTCGCTAATAACGGAGATGAAAACGCGCTGAAGAAGTTACTCACGCCTATGCAGGGGAGCGTCGCCATCTTCAACTACCTCAATGACGCCGTCTTGCACCGGGCTTTCACGGCGGCGGGCAGGACCCTGACTACAGAGATGAGCCATGCAAATGACTTCATTCCGGAGCTCAAGGGCATTTTGGCCGCATGGAAAGAGTGGGAGCCGGACTACTACGACCATGTTGTAGCCAATGCACAGGGCTGGCTCACCACCAGTGGAGCCTTGATTGCGCAGAAGTTTGCAGGCGACATGGCCAAGAATCCCAGCGCGTTGATTCTGGTGTCGGAGACGGCACGGATTTTGTCGCAGATAGGCCAGATCAAATCGCCCTTGTCTAAGTAGACTAGGCTAATACGAATGCTATGGACGAGTGGAAACATTGAAAACACGAGTCTACTATGTGAAATTCGCCCGAGGGCTAGAATTAGATGAAGCGCCATCACGAGCACAAAGTAGGTAGCCAGTCGGCTGCGCCATCTTCATGATACAGTAAAATTCCATGTCGCTTTGTGATTATACTCCATAACTTTTGTACACAATGCCAATGCATGAGGGCAGATTCCTCGTCGACAGCACTTTATTCCCTCCTCAAAGTCTCGGCTTGAACACATGGCCCGATTCATTCGTAAACGTAGCAAGCTTGCTCCTCTTGCTGTCCCCGCCATGTAAAACCTGAGTAGGGGCACCGAAAGGGCCGGGATCGGTGTCGGACGGTCTGTCCTCAACGTTGACGTAGTTCCTTTCCCCCTCGCCGACGTAAAGCTGTCGAGGGCGCCAGATCTTGACACCAGAGGGAGTCAGCATCTGCTGACGCCAGTGGGCCAGCCATCCAACGCAGCGCGGGACAGCAAAGAGGACGGGGTAGAAACTAGATATCGCCAGTCAGTTTCTTGTAAAAAAAAGCAAAGGAAGGAAAATACAAAAAGAAGATCAAAACAGGGGCAAGACGAAAAAAAAGAAAGGAAAAAAGGCAAGCACGGGGAGAACAGAAAGATGGTATACGTACTCAAGCGGAAAGCCCATGGCCTGATAGATCAAACCCGAGTAGAAATCCACATTCGGATACAAATTCCGACTGCGCATAAATTCACTCTCACCAGCATACTTTGCCAGCGCAAGTGCCGTGTCGAGAAGCTTATTCCGGCCAGTAACCTGGAAGACCTGCTCAGCAAGCTGACGAATAGCCTTGGAGCGCGGATCAACGTTCTTGTAAACGCGGTGTCCGAACCCAACCAGAACCCGCTCCCGCTTCTCAACCTTTTCCATAAAAGCAGGCACGTTCTCCGGGGATCCAATCTCCATGAGCATGCGGATAGCGCTCTCAGACGCACCACCGTGCGAAGGTCCATACAGAGCCGCGCAACCAGCCGCCACCGCGCTGTAAGGATCAACGAGCGAGCTTCCCACCTGGAGGACCGTCGCCGTCGAGCAATTAACTTCATGATCAGCATGGATGACAAATAAAGCATCGAGAGCCTTTTCCAGCACCGGATGCGGCTGGTAGTCTCGCCCAGAGAGGTGATCAAGCAAATACAAGAAATTCCCCGTGTAGGACAGCCCCTGCGCCGGACGATTAAACGGTCTACCCATACGCATGCGGTACGACGCTGCCGCAAGGGTAGCCGCCTTGCCAATGATGCGCAGGATCTGCTTATCCAGTACCTGCAGCGAGGGAACGTGGCCGCTCGCCGCGCGGGTGTACAGCGTCGAGCCCTGCAGGGAGGGATTCGCCTCGGGAGCGAATGCGCCAAGCGTTGCGAACGCAGATGTCATCATGGACATGGGATGCGAGTCGTACCGGAAGGACTTGAAGATGCCCTCAATGTCGCTGTGGATGTACGTGTGGTGCATGATGTCGTCTTGCCATGATGAGAATTGCGCCTGCGTTGGTAATTCTCCGTAGATGAGCAGATAGGCCGTCTCTAGGAAGTTGCTTCGCGCGACGATCTGCTCGATTGGGTAGCCGCGGTACCGCAGGATGCCGTCCTGTCCGTTGATGTAGGTGATTTTGCTCTGCACTACGGCTGTGTTCATGTAGGCTGGGTCGTAGATGCGGAGGCCCTGGTTGGTCTCATCTTCTGGTCGGTCGTGCGGTGAGTTCGCCTTGATTTTCTTGATGTCTGTGGCCCGGACGGCGTTGTTTTCTATGGGAAGGTCATAGGTCTTGCCGGTGCGGTTGTCTGTCACCGTCAGGGACTGATTCGAGACCACTTTTCGCGTCATCGTCGTGCGTTTGTGAACGGCGTAGGGGGAGGATGGAGGGAGGGAAAACAGGAGGGGTAGAAGAGGGGGATGAAGAGACGGTCCGTAGTTAGAGTGCAAGTTCTCAGTTGTCTATGTGTGGGAGAAGACAATACTTTACGACGACGAGGAATGATGCAAGCAAAGCTCACGAGTCGACGAGCCGAGGCAACTTTGCACCCCGGTCGATGCGGTCCCACCTCTCCGGTTAACCGCCCGGATTCGACGTGCCGCGGCACGGATGGAACTTCCCGGGCCAAGAGCCGGTAGCTGCACCCGAGCTCGGACATTCCGTCGATTTCCATTGGCTGACACGTGTCTGCCCGAGACTCAGGGCAACTAGGCCACTAGACCACTGTTCCCGGGGCTCCATCCAGTGAAGACAGTGAGCAAAGGTCTTGAATTGCAGCACCGTATGCTTCAGGCGCAGTATACTTGATCTATCTATGTACCATAACAAAACATGCAAGCGTCCATTGAGAATCTGCCCAACACCGTCTTCATCTCATCATATAATCACACATCTACAAGTCGAAGCTCATCATCATCTGCCGTTCAAATCGTCATCGCCCACAGCGCGACTTTCGGATCCAACGCCCGCCAAATAAACGGCGCCCCGCCGCAAAGACCCTCGGCATCAAATTTTCTCCCCGCAACCTCCGCACTCAGTTTCTCCATCTTGGCCTGGAAGACCGCCGCCGCTGCCTTTGTCTGGGAATTCAGACTCCCATAAAACTCCTGGTCTTGGAAGATGTTGAGAAGCGCCCGGTCCGAGTCGACAAACTCGGGGCGAGAAAACGCCGCAGACAGGGCCAGCTGTCCCACAGCCGTGGTCGCATTGGGCAGCATGGAAACTATGTCGCGCTCCGTGAGGCTGCCCTTGGTCGTGGGCAAGGGTTTGAAGAACGACATGGGACTCATGGGGAGCAGCGCGCTGATGAACTGGTCGTTGTTGTTCATGGCCTGGTGTTGTACGCTTGTGAGGTACGCGACGTGGGTGAGTATATCTACAAGTGTCGACCTGGACATGTGTTCGCGGGGCGGGAAGTCAACGGAGCCTGCGTGCTTGACTTCCTCGAACCAGCAGGCTAGCTCCTGGTCATGCCAAACCCGCGACTCTTTGCGGTAGGTTGAGTATACGAAGGTGCGCATGAAGGTCTTCCACGCGGCGTGGATGATGCTTGCGTCTTTCGCGAAGGGGAAGTGCTTGATTGGCGGGCCGAATTTGCTATTGAGGAGGCCTTCTCTTTCAAGGCGGTCCGGGAAATCTATTAGAGGAAGAGAAATTAGCGCTGCGACGAACTGCTTTCGCTGAGAGCAATGCGAGATGTAAACATGTGCGGAAAGCAACACGCAATCAATCACAAAGAGCACACTTACAGTTTCCGCGAAACCGACTCTCGGCGTTGTTGTATATATACGCCGTGTATTTGGATCCAGTGCTGCCACTGAACGAGTACTGTTGATCTGTGTAGGTGCCTGGCGCGAACAGCTTCTTCTGAAGAAACTGGCGAAAGGAAAACCCGTTGAGCATGACTGTTTTATTTGCGTAAGTACATATCTGTTTTATAAGAAATAACATGTTTTATGCGCGCACGCGTCAGGGGGACGTCCGCTTACACTTTTTGTACATGGCCAGCACAGGATGATTTTCGCTCATGCATCGCTCCGCAGCCAGGTACGGAAGCTCAAGAATAAGATGAGTACTGACCAAATGTCGCCAGGGCGTGTCCCATGCATCGTTCTGGCCAAATAGCATCTTGGCAAATAGCCAATCAAGGGGCGCATCAGCCGGCGTGTAAATCAAGTCGGCGCCGCGATTCGTCTTGATAGCCAGAGGCAGCCATGCATCGTTCTGGACGCTGATATAGAAATAGGCCTCGCAGCCGGCTGCGAAGCGGCCCTGCTGCAGGGGCAGCTTGGCGAGAACGCTATAGTCGGCGTAGAACAGCCTACCGCTGCGGAGGAGTTGCGTCGTCGTCATGGTCGTCAGGTTGCGTGCGACGTCATCCGGGACCGCAAATGGAAGACGCTCGAGGGGGTGCAACCGCCGAAGCACAAATGGGTTGAGTGTGAGGCGCTGCATGGAAAAGTACAGGTCACTGGTCTGATTGGTGTAGAAGCTGGTGTCGATGACGTTCCCCATCGATGTCTTCCATTGTCCGTCGTACAGCTTGGAGAAGTCGGCTAGTGAGCGAAGGCCACCGGTCTTACAAAAAGCCACTCAGTCAGTTTCTAATGCTATGCCGAGACTTTCATGTCATGAGAACTCACTTTGACGAGTTGTGTCAGAAGGACGGCCGCGTCTTGCTTCACCAGGTTTTCATGTCTCAGCTGGTCGACGGTGAGAGCGGCTGTGTCTGCCTGCCAGAGGGCGTCTCCGAGGGGCCCGGCCGGATATGCAGTCTGGCCTTGTTCCGGACCACGTCCATACAGAATCCCTTTCCTCTTGATTCTGACGGATTCAGCCCTTCCGCGGGGATTTGGGTCTTGATATGGAAGCACAAGTTTTCCGAGGCCCCCATCTTGTGTCGGATTGCCGTAACTGCCTGCGACTACATCAGAGGAGAGGAGTGCGGCTGCGCACAAAAAAGACTGTGTCAGCTTCATATGTGCAGTAAACAAAATATCGATTCGAGAGCCCTCGAAATGATGCCCAACGTGGTATATTTCTTCTCCTTTCGGCTTGTTCCTTCTCTTTCCTCAATGTACTCGGTCTGCTTCGACAATGTCATCTAGTGGAGATGAGCGATGGAAGTTATTGTCAACGTCTTGGGTCCGGAGGAGAATACATATATTCAGTCGAGGCTGGCCTGCAACCACCACACGAGGGAATTTCACCGCCCAGCTGACCTGAGCTTTAGCTAAGCTGACTGCGTCGATGGCATTATCGCCACAGAGAAGATCCTCGTACCCGGAGAGGCGTTGCGTAAGCTGGTTACCCAGAGATTCGATTCCCTCCGCTAATTGTCGGTGTGGAAGCGTGCATTCCCTTGTACTGCAGTGGCGGATCCTTGCTGAATCACCACAGCCATTTTTAGTAGATGCCGACCTGCCTCATTACACGCCTCATCCTCGATGGTAACTCATTGTTCGCCCCGGTACGAGATCTGCGTCTCGAGTCTCAAGCGTCGATGCGTGCGCGTCTCGGATCTGTTGCCTTGGGTTGCACCAGAAGCGGGCGAGGTCATGGCCCTTCACAAATCGATGCATCAGGCCCACCTCCTTGATGCCCCAAAAACTCGGCGACATCTACATCCAACGCCATGCCGATCTTTTTTTTTTCTCAGGCCGGCAGCTCTTTCTCTTTTCGAACATAGATTGAGTCAAGTTGTTCGGGTAAACTGGAGCTTGTATGCAGGTATTGCAGCCTTTTCCCTTGCCGAGTTAACGTGGAGGACGGGTCACGGGCGATGTCCGTTGATAGCCTGCCTCATCCATGTATGATCGTGGCCGGGGAGGTCGAATCGCCATCGACGCTCTACATATGCGATTGGGCCGCGGACGGCTGTGAGAATGCAACAAAATCTAGTGACGACTTGGACCCTCTCGAATGACTATACTGTTTCAAGGGCGAAAAAAGTCGCTCTAGGTCGGCGAGCGCGTCTCTCCAAGAAAATTAATATTTGGTGTGCATTATTAAGGCGGTATGTTTGACGTTCGTGCGCGTGGTCAGCATAGCTTCTTCGGCAGATTTGAACCTTTTTCCTTGCAAATGCCTGCCAAAACGAAACAGCGATGAGATCCTTACAATACAGCAACCTAGCCCCTTGCCCGATTCCATCTCCAAAGATAGGTACCGAACAATGTGTCGTCCACTTCTTCAATGTCTTCAGAGTAGCGGGTGCAAGAAGATATGCAAGATAAAGCAGCTCCGACGTACCGCGCACTCGGGTGGAAATCACATAACTGGTGTTGCCACGCGCTCACGTCGTGCCTCGGCCCGCATATACCGACTGGACTTGCATATTCTTTGTCTAATTTGCTTCGTTATACGCGTTCTTGCTCTCCTACCTACTCCGAATCCTACAATAGCAATCGTAGCATTCAAAAAGGCAATAAGGCTGTTGGCCCTATCTCGTTGATATTACCGGCTGCCAATCCCGGTTCGGAGGAAGTTAGGAACAGCAGCAATGATGATAATGGCACCATGAGAATGTCTCTCCAGAAGGAGAATTTGGAAACCCTCTTCCTAACGGTTCGGCTATCTTCCGCGCCCTGTAAATACTTGATACCTAATAATCACCGAGATCGACCCACACGACACGACAAGGTGTAAGTCCTCACCCCGCGCTGCTTCCGCCTGCGAATGCGGCAGCCGCCAGGACTTATCCTTATCTGAGACGTTTCACTTCACTTGTTCACCATGGGCAGCTGTTAGATGATGCAAGGCACATTAGGTACTTCTGCCCCTGTATGCAAAGGAAAGAAAATATGATGAAATAAAGCAAGCACATTGTCAGACCGTTTTGACCATCATCTGACATCATGCACAAGCCACGACTGCATGCCATGAGGACAGGGCCACTGCGTTATCTCACGCCATTGAGCTGCCCGCTTTGACCAAAGGCCGCGACTGAACGCGAACCTGAGACATTGGCCTGTTTTCTCATGCTCTGAACAGGTCATCAGAAGAATGCTTTGCCGGACAACCTGGTGAGGAATCAACGCTGTGTACGGAGTATGTAATGTTGTTCCATTCGTCCACTCTCAATCGAGTCTTGTAACTTGTGGGATCCTTTCAATCAACATGCAGTGCATATGCACCTAGCTCAGCCAACGTAACCGTACCATGCCGGGACATGGCCGAGTGGCATCATTGCCCTGGCGATCAATTGACAGCAAGTAACACACCGACAACACGCGAGCGGTCTCATGATTGGTGACGCCGGCTTTGCTTCCAGGTTGGAGCTTCTCTCTCCATGCTTGGCAATACATCCCCGCATACAGCAAGGAAGCCATTCCCCTCCTTTGCTTAGGTAGACCTTGACCCCAGCGTCAGGCCCGAGGATCACTACCCTATATAGTCTGGTTGCTAATGAGGTTCTCATCTTGGTCACCTAGACCTTCATGAATTTCTGGTAGCGGAGCCGTGCCTTTGGCAAAATTCCGCTTTCAACGACAAAACTTGTGCCCACGCGAGCAC
>SRPP01000275.1:0-33837 GCA_018360055.1 Claviceps monticola
ACTGGCTTGTATTTAGAAGAACCCGGGATTAGCCCTGCACGCCCTATTATGCCCAAAACTGGGACGCAGGGGCGTAAAATACTCAACAACAACAACAACAACCCATCATCAAGTCATCTCCTGAAAGTATTCGAATACTGTTTACACATATCACTATCCCACAAACTGCGTAAATTCTTGATTCTTCTAATGTCTCCTTACACGCCTTCTGCACACTCATCGATGTCTCCTCTCTTTGTACGGAGTAACGCAGAGTCCAACGAAGTCGCCAGGCCCACCACCACATTCTCAGAAGTACTCCGTGTTCAGGCGTATATCACGAACTCAGTTGATTAATACCTTGTTATACACAAATACATATACATCTACCCCCGAGACTGCTTCACTTCTTCCAACAACGACCTCCACGCTTTCTGCACATCCAGCGATCTCTCCTCCCTCACAGCCCCCTGTATCGCAGACTCCAACGAAACCGGCAACTCGGCCGCTCCAAAAACACTCTTATTCCTTGCGTCCACAATCTTGGACATGGCCTTGATCCTGTCAAGACGCTGAGGCTCGTTTCCAGTTTCTCCCTGCTCGATATCAAGGCTATTCACGTACGATGCTACGACTTGTGAGCCCCCGCACGGCGACGAAGGCGGGTCCATAGCGCTCGTAAACTTGATCGCATCGCCCATGAGGTCGTGCACACACCCATACCAGACTTCTCGCTTGATGAAGCCAAATTTCGCATGGGATAGATAGGGCTCTAACATGGTGATAATATCTCGAAGGGCGATTCTGATATCCGTGCTTGTGGATCGCGCGTAACCTCGAGCAATGGCCTCGAAAGCACTTTTTGTCGTCTTGGACAATATGTCCTCTTTTTGATGCTCCTTGGCGTCTAAATCCATCTTGTCTTCGTCCTTGAAGTCGTCGAGGTATGGAGTGGTAATGTCCGCAATGTCTTTTAGTATGTCGAGGTCCGGACGGGCTCTCGCAAATTTCCAAAGACATTCGAATGCGTGTGGTCGGTATTCGTCATTGTTCCGCTTGGCTTCTCGAATGGCAATCTTCTTCATTTGAGCGGAAGCAGCACTGTCAGACTTCCAGATAGCTTCACCTCGTTCCACAAACTTGGGATATGACTGGAGCAGCTTTTCCTTCCCAGTGAACGTCTTCAAGGCTAGGGCTTTGTCAAAGGCGGGCCAGATGACCTTGGCGTTGGATTCATCGATGAAACCAGTAGCCTCACTCGCGGCGGCAACATCTGCTGCCATGGCCGCTACGGTGAAGGCCCCAGTGTGTCGAAGTGCCCATTGCGCCGTCTCCAGGCAACGGTCCACCAAAGTGACAATCTCACGGACATAGCGTGTCACTGTGCGACTGCTTCCGGCATGCTGGTCCCAAACCTCTTTGAAAACCTTTTCAGTGTACTCATCAATGTCGTGAGCGCCCATATATGCAAGTGGCAGCAAAATGGTCTCCTGGGCAGTGAAATGATCTGGCGAGACCTTGGCCATGGACACGATGACATCCGCAACCTTTTGCCGACGGCTTTCGTCCTCTGCCTGAAAGTACATATCGACGAACTTCTCACAGAAGCGCACCTTGCTGTCATCTGGAGCGGCGCGAATCATGTAAGCAGCCGCTCTGGCGTATGCTTGACTGACCTCATCGTTCCGGTCCATGGTCTGTTTCTCCAGGATGTGTAGTAGCCTTCCTGCTATCGACTGAATATCGCTGCTATGACTGGTCGCTAGTGTCGTGATGACCCTGCTACATCCAATCTTTGTGGGCATGCCAATGGCAGTCTTGATGGTGGACTCAAATTTCGGCGCAAACTCTGTCATGACATCAGCGTCGATGAAGCGCAAGCAGTTTTCGATAGCCTCAGAAATCGGAGACTGATTGACCATTTGCGATCGTAGCTTGTCGATCTTATCTCGGCGCGCTTCCCCGGCGCGCTGATATGCATAGTTGATCTGCTCAGGTTCAATGGTGCTCAACAACCCAAGAAGCTGGGTGATCATGCTGGGAATGAAGGGCTTCAAGACTTTGCCACCATGTTTGGCAATTTTCATCACTGTGATTGTTGCAAATAGCTGAACGTCCTGAACAGAACTTTCCACACCCTTGTCCGACAGCAAGAACGGTAGAGCCTCCTTCATCATGGCCCGAGCCGCAGATACATGATTGCCCTCCTCTAGTTGACGAACAAGAGTATTTGACAGTGTCATACATAATTTCAGTGCCGCCTCTCTCACGCTGCCCTTGACATCGTCCAGTACCTTGAGAGCATTGGTCCAGATATCTCGATAGTACTTCTCATATTGGGGAAACGGCCTGCCCTGTATGAGGTCAGAAATGGCAGCACAGCTAGCCTCTCTGACGCGCCATTCCTTGCCCAATATACTTTTGAGAAGGTCCTGAATGATGGCGTCAAAGTGAGATTCGATGGTTGCGTTGGTATCTTTGACCAAAGCTTTCCAGATATCGTCCATTGAGCGCTGGACGTTGCCGTTGGGATCGAACCGGTATCTGTATAATTTGGGGTACAACCTGGGATCGACTTCTGACTCAGAGAGTATGTTGCTGAGCCCGAAGCGGCCAAACGCGGACCGGGTTGACCACGTGGCGGCATTGGCAGCCAAAGACATGAATTTGTAGACGAGACGTTGATCGCCCACCTCGTTGGCCAGACTGACAATGTCCTTGTAGGACGTGACCGAACCGCCCTCGCCGGTAGGTAGCGCACCGGGCTCGAATAATTCGGTATCCTGCTCTACTTTAAGCTGCGTTGCGTTGCCCGTGAACGCGGACACAAGATCTTTGACCAGCGCAGCCTTGAGACCTGCATCGCCTCGGTCATAGACTAGCGACAAGCCGCGCGAAGCGGTCTCTTGTACAAGCTCGTCTCTGGCGCTCAAGAGTCTCATGAAGGCCACCTGGGCCTCTCGAAGCCGGTCCTGCACTTGGCTGAGGTGGGAACCGAACTGCACCATGGAAAAGAGCCAGATTCCAGAGGCTTTCAGGAGCGCAGGCTTGGTCGCCTTGCAATCCTGTAATAGCTTCTGGATGACCTGGTCCACCCAATCGCCACGTGCGGTGGTACGAAATGTGACGCCCCTGGCTTCAACATCCATTTTAAGCTTCACACTGTTAGACTCCCACCTTGCCACGGCCGAAGTGATGGCATCTCCCACCGTAAACTGGACCTCTACCCGTTTGATTTCGTGAAATGAAAAGAGATGCTTCAGTATTTCACCAAGGCTACCAGGGAAAGACTCCGTAGTGGTACTGTCCGCGACAGTATCTTGCTCTAAGCCCATAGCCAGGCTCCCCAAAGCGCCAATCGCTCTCTCATTCGCCTTTTTGGCATCTGAAGCCAGCTTATTAATAACTTTGTCTACAGAGTAGTCCTCTCCTTCTGTGGATGGAATGGCTAACTTGGCCATCCATAATTGTGAAAATGTTTCCAACGCTGCTTCGTTGAGGGAGGCAGGCACGCCGTCTTTCAATAAGAAGTTGTAAGGGTATTCCGTCGGTTCAGGGAATGTTCTGTCATAGTACACTGATCTGGACAAGAGATGACCAAAGGCAAGTAAGGCGCCTTCAGCAGCGTTCGCTTCCGCACCAATGGCAGATTCGGCGTTAGCAAACAGAGCCATCAAAGTCGTTATCCAGTTTCCAACAGATTCGGAGCTGTTTGAAGGATGCGCGACAAGGATACCGAACGCCTTGGCAGCGAGTGATCGGATCTCCTTGTTATTGGACTTGATCAGCGGTAATAAGTTGGTGCTGACATCCGTTAGATAGCCAACGGGACCACCAGGCGTCCATGCAGCGACCTGAACAAAGCAGCGAAGGCATTCTTCCACTATGGGAGACCCCTCAATGAATGCACCGCTGAGACATGTTCTCAGGTAGTAAACGAGGTATGCACTATCGACAGAACGCAAATAAGCACGAACTTTATCTCTCGTGTCTATGTCCGTTGTGATTTGAGCATCGAGGACTTGTATCCAGTCCGGTTTGACCTCGAAATCACCAAGAGCTGTGAGAAGTATCATTTGCTTGATGTATCGGAGTGTTACTGGAAAGGCCAGAATCCTCGTTCCGTAGAAATTCCGAAATACGGGACTATCTGGAAGATTCCCGTTGTGGCTACGGACATCCAGCACTGGGTGTGTATGGGAATCAAATAGAGTCATCGTCGTTTCTTTCCAATCGGGCAGCTGAGGAGTTATGTCCATGTGCGCGTAGTATGTCCATGGGTCAAGGCCTTTGTGACCTTGCTCGATGACATCATTTCGTTCGTTCTGTCGCCCTGCGATGGCCAAGATATCGATCCATCGCCCGACGACATCCGAAAAGGGCAGGCATTGGTTGGCCCACTTCACGGCAGCATGCCTCGTACTGCGCACTGCAGGAGGCTCGTCGGACAACGCCATGTATGACAGAAGCATACGCTTCAGTTCATCATTCTCTCCACCAATACTAGCGGGAATGGCTGCGGTCAGACTAGAGAGTGCACCGTCGATATTGACTACAGCCTCAGCGGTGTTATCCTCTGACAGGGAGCGAAAAAGCCATGCGCCTAAATTAAAGCGTTCCTCAAACGGCATATTGGCACTCCTCGCTACCATGCCAATGGTCTCGTAAGCTCTAGAGCGCAACGCGTCGTCGTCCTTCGATGTCTGCGCCGGGACTGGCCATCCTTGGCCTTCTATATAGGACCGCATGGCCTTGATGAGTGGCGTTCCAATGGTGAAGTTGGACTTTGAAGGACCTATTTGCGCCACCCAAGACAGGAATTGAAACAGAGATTTGTGCAATTTGGTTCTCTCCAAGGCACTTGCTGGTTGCATGGAACTCTGTGGCAAAAAGTCAAGATTCACAACGGCCATTATGTTGTCTGACATGGTGGTTGCAAGTGTTGATCTCGATAGGACAGCAAGGATGCGAGCACGATAAGGTGCTGGAAGTTGCGAATGTGCAAGAAACAGGCGATTGACGAGCGACTCGTCCTCGAGAGACACAGTGCTCCGTTTGAGGATCTCCTCAGCCGTAGATGATACTCTGTTGTCGACACCGGAAGCGGCATATAGAGCTGGCAGAAAACGCTCTTCGTCCTTGAACGCACCACTGGCCAGCAAGGTTATAATCTTCAATTTAAGCTCCGTGATCCTATTGAAGATTTTGTCAATCTCTGGAGAATCGACGGGAAACATCGCGAGCTCCGTGGAGGATAGTGCTGGATTTGCCTGACCCAACGGCGAGATTACCGCCGGCATGCGTAGGCGTAGAAAGATGCCAAGGTTCCTGGCCAGATACTGAGCATCAGCGTCGTCTGTCAGGCCGAGAGAGGACCTAAAAGCTTCATCCTCAGTACTTCCCCGAGGAGGAATACGGACGTCAAGCAAGAGTCTCAGGATGATATGAAACATGAGTGCAGCTCTCGGCTGACCCTCATCCTTAGCAAAGCCCGCCAAGGCAATGGAAATAAGATCTCTTTTGTCATCTATGTCTAACCTGTCCAGGCTGTGCATGACAAAAGACAAGTCTAGTTGCTTGATAATAAGTGAGTCATTGGATTTGTATTGTTGTAGAAGGGCCTTGACAGGTAGTATAATCCTTCAAGTTTTCATATCAAGGTCAGCAGCTGGCTGGATGGTTCCTGACTTTGGACTTGAGTCTGAGCAAAAAGTCCCCAAGAAAAAAAAAAAACCTTAAGGAAACTCTCTGACGAAAGACGTACTCTGGAGGTTGTATGAAGGTTTTTAACCGAGCAAGAATCTGGATGATCTGTCTACCAGTCAACCTCCACTCTTCACGTATCTAGAGCACGATGCTGAGCTAAAATCCTCACTCTTGCTCTGACTGAAGCGTGTTCACTCGCTGCCTTGAGTATAAGCGGCGCCAAATACCGTTGGAGCAGCTGGTGGAGCTTGTCCTCCTTGTTGGCCACACCCAGTATCTTGAACTCTACGCTCTCCACCAGTTGCAGTTCGCGCTGCTCAGTTGACGGAGGCGTAGACATGGCGAAGGCGCGGCAGAGCGGTTGAAAGGTTCCGAGAGTTCATGAACTGAATTGGCGACAAACAAGATGGCGCTGAGAATCAAGTGCAGATACAGAAATCGGACAAGATCTAGCTACTTGCAATATAACTTTTTTAGGTACGATAGGCAACCTTGACTGACGACGATGTCCACGGACGGGCATGACGTGCCTAGCGGCTGCGGCGTCAAAGGCCAGGAGGAACCTAGGTACTCCGTAGTTGGACGAAAGTTACCGCCACATATCATGACTAAGCAGACTCCTTACTACGTACCTTGGGAGTAGGTCCAACTTCGGACACAAAAATCACGGCGGCGGGCGCAGAATTTCGAATATGTTCCTGCCCAACACCAACGTCTCCTTATGTCAATCAATGGCTTTGTCGTCTCAATTAATCCCACGCAGGGTCTGAATCACATGCACCTACAATTGGCTGTACCTTTGGCTGCTGCATCTTTCCTCTGCGAATAATCACGAGAGATGATGTGAGAACGTCCTGGAATACCGTACCTAGATACCTACGTCAACACCAGCGTGCTACCCTGAGACCATCTGTGAAACACGATACTATATGTATTATATGTATATACACAGTACAGGAATTTCCAGATTCGCGGGGCGGTATCACACTTCTCCATTTTATCATAGGGTGGACGACTCGCTACCATGTTTGCTTCAGCGAACTTTATTCAACGTTGTACTCCGTACATATGTACTCTGTACTGTACACAAACCAAGCCAAGCCGTGCAGGTGTTGGTGGAGCGTCATGCAAGGGCAAGTGGCGGGCGAGACGCGAAGATACTTTGTAAAACAGGAAGACCATTGTACGCACCGGTGGTATGAACAAACCAACCCATAGCTACTCGTGGGTGTAAGTTATAACTTTCTGGAAAGAACTTTTGAAAAGGACACCCATTATCTAGTGGATGAGAGTCGAGACAAGCCGAGTACTACATATGACCTTTGTCGAGAACAAAAAAATAGGTGCGAAAAATCCAGGTGTCCTTTTCAAAAAGGTTACACCCAACGAGTATGTAAGCTCACTCCCCCAGTCAAGTCCCCTGCTGCCCTGCATGTACTGGGCCACTTCTCGGTCTAGTTTCTGGCGGCAGATCCAGCGATAAGATCCAGCAGCCGATGGGAGAAGCGCCGGGACATGGGATCCTTCTCGGCCTTTGCAGGCGCCCTTGTCAGGTACGGGCGTACGGCACAGAGGATCTAGGTAGGTATGTACGTACAAAAGAGAGGGGAGGCTGTCGACTCTGTTGCGCGAACTGAACATCGCTTTACTGGGAAACCCAAGGGCCCAGCGGAAGCGGAGAGCGGCGGGCTATTATGTACATACATTACATACTGGGCAACAGGGCGACGAGTCACGACGAGATTGGCCTTTGAGTTCCAGGCAATGTTGAAGTAAACAATGCCCTACGCATACGAATTGGACTCTAGACATTGTCGCGCCCTAGTCTATCGCGTATCGTCATTCCTTCGTAACGCCCTCTGAGCTCTGAGAGCCTACGAGAAGTGGATTCGGCTATGTCAATGTATCGCACCTCCATGTTCATGTGCCAAGGCCAATTAACCAGTCAGATGCGAGGAGAAAGATTGACATTGCTGCGACCCTTGCAGCATTTCGGATACATGTACAACTACATAACTACCGTATGGAGTACTGAACACGATCGGCGTCATGCCAGTGCATGTAGGTACTTCGTACGGAGTACATAGTTGGTACGTAGTGCCTAATGTCGCCTTGCCATTGTGGCTCTCCTAGCCGGTGTATCAAATTCAAGGACTTTTATTCTTTTCCTTTTCTTGCGGCCTCGCACACAGGAAAAGCAAAAAAAGCTTCGCGAGCGTGAGTCGTCTTATATATAATAATAGGGCAGGTTCCCGCCAAATCCTTTGCGACTCTGGACGGGACGATGAAGCCTTGAAAGTTGAAGGGTATGTACATTGTACAACCATGTTCAAAGTCAAAGACCGGAAGCGGACGTGGGCAAAGCCGGCTCGCTTGCTTATGCACGGAATAGATGTAGGTACCTATATGTACGGAGTACTGTGCTCCGTGTAATGCAAATCAGGTTGTTTACCTGCCTACGGAGTAGGTAGTTACCTATGTATTCGGCCTCGTTCGGCCGGGACAATCGTGCTTCGGTCGCAGTGAGGTACAATTTGAATCAGACAATCTGATTGTCTCGTCCCACCATGATTGGGGCTCATGCCCCGAATGTCGAGGCAGCCTTCCTCCAGTGGTCGCGACTCGCGACTCGCCTGTGGGTAGCATTGTAGACTAATTTGTGTGACTTGAGCAGAAGATGCGCCATCCATCCCCTTGACGGATGCGGCAGCACAGTGCAGCACAGGACCAGGACGGGTCGCAGTCTTGTGCTTGGAGTTGCATGGAAGCATTCCGTTAAGGTCGTCGCTGAGATGGATTCCTTGGTGGCTGTGTTGCATTGATATCATTCGTGAGTTCTGCTTCACTTCGTGTTTCGTGCCACGCCCAGTAGTAACTTGTAAGTACTGGGAAGCGTAGCAACCGGCAATTTGGCGTTGCTCGCCCTAATCTGACGTCCACTGCCCTGGTGGTAACCTGTAAGATGCCGCCCGAGATACCCAAGATTGCAGTAGGTATGCTACATACTCGATAAAGCAACTTGGAATTCCAGCGCGTGTTTCGCACATGACTTGGCATCGACCAAAGCATGTACCGGATACATACGGAGTACATGGGTACATACACGCATGGGGGGCGTCCCCCTGTAGTTCCCCCCCAAAAATGCACAACACGCGTTGAGCGTCGCCTTCTTCCCGCCGTCGGGTGTGTCGGGTTTCTCGTGGCAGAAGCCGACAGAAGATCGAAGCCAGGCCATGATGGGCCCATGATCCAAAATCCATCATCGGTACCAGTCTCAGGTACCTGGGCCAAGATGACAAGGTCCAATCCGGATCGAGGGCCCGCGCACACGCACACCCGCACACATCTTGCTAGTAAGCCCGGCCGGCTTCGTCCAAGAAAAAAAAGCTCGCCTTCCGTGCCCGCCCTGCTGCCTCTCGATTTTTCTCTTCCTCACCTCACGTCCCCATTACCTTCCACTTACTCTCTTCCTTTGCGCGTGTTTCGGACATTGGCTCAGAGTTTCGGTTGTTTTTGCCGGCGCCTAAAAGTAAGTAGTTCTCTGTATTTCCTCATTGCACTCGCCACTCCGATATTGGCGTTTTTGGCTCCCGGACGACGTGGCCACCGCGCAAGCTCGATCTTCCATCCTCGACCGCATTCTCGACAACTTGTGACCATGACGAACTCGACACTGCCAGCCAAGTCCAACTGCTCGACGATAGCTTATCGCCGCGCTCATCAGTCAGCTTGAGCCGTTAGTTTCGGTGTCCATGCTTGAAACTTTCGCTTCTTCTTACTTGCTGCAAATGATTTTGGTCTGGGTCAAATTTCGGCATGTCTGTCGCTCCGCTTCAGCTGTCGCTGATTATCACCAAGTGGGATTGAGCACAAGTTGCCTATTTGCCAGCTGCTTCGGCACGTTGAGATCTCACATCGTTCTGCACAATGTGGATGATGGGAGGGGACGTCTGCCGCGATCCATTTGATCAATGCGGCTGGCCGGGTCAAAAACTGGTCACGCAGCGGCGTGAACATGCTTGCAAGTTGCCTGCCTCGATCCTTATGGAAACTTACGCTGGAGTTAGAAAATCGCAGCAGCACCACAACACCCTCTGCACATTTGCTGTCGCGATTGATGCAAGTTGATTTTACTTCAATTATTCGTCAGTTGATCACAACGTCGAGGACGAATTGGCAAAACATCTCACCAACCACCCGCCGCCCGAGCACTAAAGCCACATTGGGAAACTGGATACTCCCGGCTTCAAGATCTGACAACTTTTTTAATGCTGATTAGATAGCACAGGTTTCTGTTGATTTCGAGAGCGTTTTCAGTGTTTCATCACGATCCCTCGGAATTATCGATAGGACTTACGTTTGTTCACGATATCTTTTTTCGGACGTTTAGCACCCTGCCTTTTGACGCACCGGTCAATTGATTTGACCATTCGACGTATTGCGGACTCTTCTAGCGTTCACTTGAGAAAGTTTTCACCTAGCGAGGCGGCGTCTTGAGATCCTTGTCTTCAAGTCTACATTAGGAGTCTCTATATTGGTCTGGATACCGACTTTCTCGACTCGTTCTCGGTTTCCGTTACGATTCGACGAATATACATCCATTGGACAGATCGCCTCATCTCGAGAACTTCTGGTAAGTTTGGCTGGGTCGATGAAGCGCAATTGTTCCACTGGCCGTTTTCGGCTGAGCTGGCGTCTCCGTCTTTTGTTGGCTGACCAGAACAATAGGACCCCGCGATTGATTTCTGCAAATCTTGCACGATTCTGATTCAGTCTGCCATCTGTGAGTCCAACAAAAATGGCAGCAGACTGACGCACTCACTGACTCACGGACCGCCACGTAGTTGCGTCTTCTAACACGCCTCAACTTGTTCGTTCTCCCACAGTTCCTTGTTCATGTGAAGGCGGCTGACCGCGTGACAGCTTTTACGTCCATTTCATTTTACAAAATGTCTTTCCCCAACGGAACTCCCCCTGCGCCTGACATGGCCGTTGTGCCCTCCCCGTCTGGCGTTGTCGGCGACCAGGCCAAGACGACTCTTTGGTAAGATGATATCACAAAAGTTGAAAAATGTTTGCAAGTGAAGTGGGCATGACACTAACATCATGTTCAAGGATGGGCGAGCTCGAGCCTTGGATGGACGAGAACTTCATCAAGGGCGTCTTCGTTTCTGCCTCTGGCGAGACGGTCAACGTCAAGGTGATCCGTGACAAAACTTCTGGGTACGGTCCATGGCAGGAGCTCATGGAGTCATGAGGAAAGAGCAAATTCGGGGTCTTTCAACTTGCTAACCATGAATCTATGACAGAAATGCTGGATACTGCTTCGTTGAGTTCTCCTCCCCCGAGGCTGCCACCAAGGCTTTGGGTCTCAATGGAACTTCGGTTCCGAACAGTTCTCGTCAGTTCAAACTTAACTGGGCCTCTGGCGGTGGACTTGTTGACCGACGGTAAGTCACCATCATCGATCCCCCACGAAGAGCTATCCTCTGATACTGCTCTATTGTCTTCCAAGCACCCACCACATGGGCCCCAAGACTGACGGAATACTCTCGAGCGGCAGTGACGATCGTGGCCCTGAGTATAGTATCTTCGTTGGCGACCTGGGTCCTGAAGTCAACGAATACGTCTTGGTGTCACTGTTCCAGGCCCGGTTCCCCTCTTGCAAGTCCGCCAAGATCATGACGGATGCCATGTCTGGCCAGAGCCGAGGCTATGGCTTTGTGCGATTTTCCGATGAGAACGACCAGCAGCGAGCTTTGGTCGAGATGCAGGGTGTTTACTGCGGCAACAGACCTATGAGAATCTCTACCGCTACGCCCAAGAATCGGTAAGCGATGGCGAGGACCTCCCACCCCCCGCGGCGCGGCGCTTGTTCAATTTCAAACAAACAAAAGTTCCCAGGGCAAGGTTGCTGACTTCTGTGTTCCGAATCGTAGCGGTAATCAAGCATTTGGCGGCCACGGAGCCCACCACGCCAGTGGTCCCATGATGGGTGCCGTCCACCAACAGCCCATGTGGGGAGCTGCTGCTGCTATGCAGGGCGGGTTTCCCTATGGCGGTTACAACCCGGCCACTCAAATGAACCAGTTCACTGACCCTAACAACACCACTGTATTCGTCGGCGGGTTGTCTGGCTACGTGACTGAGGATGAGCTCCGGTCGTTTTTCCAGGGCTTCGGTGAAATCACCTATGTCAAGATTCCTCCTGGCAAGGGATGTGGCTTCGTGCAGTTCGTTCACCGCCACGCTGCTGAGATGGCCATTAATCAGATGCAAGGATATCCAATTGGCAATTCTCGTGTCCGATTGAGCTGGGGTCGATCACAGAACAACTCTGGTGTTGGTACCCCCTATCGTCCTGCCCCCCCTCCTCCTCACTACATGGGCATGCCCAATCACGGACCTGGTCCTTATGGTCCTCAGCACTTTGGCGGTCATGCTCCAGGCCCCCAGGGTCCTCCCGGTCCTCCCGGGCCCCCTGGACCTGTCGTGCCTCCTCAGGTGAGTGCATAAACGGACAGTTTCCATTTCGAGTACTCGCCTCTGCGCTGTCTGCACATTTACTAACCGCACCGTCAGTAAGATGTGACGAAATAACAATGTTTTGAAACACAACCAAGAAATCGGGTTGCTATTTTGCTCAAATTCGACCTTCCGAAACGGACAGAGAGAAAGGGGAAGGAGGGCAAAATTGAGCAACAGCCACAGCCTGGAAGGAGAAGCAGAAGGGGAAAAAAAAAGATGAAAATCCAAGGCCCAAACGAAGCTCAGGCACAGGCACTTCTGCAGAGCTCTATATCAATTTTCTTGCGTTCTTGCGGCAGCCGTTCGGAAAGGCTTTGCCTACTTAGGGAGACGTTGGGGCGTCGGGGCTGATTTATCTCGTGTCGGCATTATCGGGCCGTCTTAACGTTTTTTTTGTTCAAAGAAATCACTGTTGTCTATTTGATACTATGACACAATTCGCTCGCCGATTTCCTTGAGTCTCTATAAGAAGAAAGAAGTTACGACTTGGCGTTGGAGATTTTAGTCATCCGGGAGAAGATGTTGATAGTCGAAATGTGAAATACTTGCTTTACTTTTTTCAGACTTGTTGCCTCCCCCTTTTCCTTGCTATGCTTGCTCCGTGGTGCGTTTCGACGACATGTCCTTGTGTTTTTTGGTGCTGGCATTTTTGGGGAAGTGAAATTTATGCTTAACAAGTGCAATATGGGCGTTTCAGTGATGATGCTAAGTAGGTGATCGTGGTAGTTTGTCTGGTCGTTTTGAGGTATTTGCTGATGCGTGTGTGGATTTACATCCTATGTTTCTACCTCTGACTTACAGTACCCCGTTCCTACGTATGTAGCTGCGCTGTCACGATTTTCCTGCCTTTGTACGTGCATCTTGCTCTCCTCTGACCTGCTCTCCTCTGACCTTTCTCCCTCTATTGTAAACAGGTGTATAAAGTAAGGAAACATGAAAGTACCAAAGACGTGAATTGGAATAGATAGATAGCAGTCAGAGGCAAAGTGAAACAAGGTGAGAAAGAAAGAAGACGGACGAATAAAAGGAGAGAGTCACCAAGTAAGTTACATTGTGAGTACATACACAAGACGACTGACTTCTTGGCATTGAACCACAATACAACATCTGGTGAATATCCCCAAATCAGTCCAGTCCACGTTCGCCGCCAGCAGAACCTTCTCAACAAATCCTTGCCGTTACGATCAAGTCGTTCTGATCAGTACATTCTCAAGCAGCCTGTTACTACTTCTACTTCTACATGCCTCCTTCACGTCGGCGTCGGCGTTGGCGCGGATATCTTAACCTCATGGTTAGTCACTCCATCGAGTCAAGTCGAGTTGAGTCGAGTCGGGTCGTCCGTCTCACAGGCCACAAACGTGTCGAGCATGTACTGTTGCAACTTGCAGCAGTACCGCAGGCGAGGTGAAGGGACCGGACTGGACGAACGATTATTTGGGCCTTGCCGTTAAAAGATAATACAGACCCCATACCTCCGGATGTATCATGTCATCATGCTGGCAAGTTGTGTCAAGAAGGTTGTGAAAGCACTTCTCAGTGTTATTCATATGTACATGATCATATGTTTGTTATCCATACGCTTGTTATCTGTTTGTTTATTTTACGCTGCTGTCAAAGGACGGCCACACCCCTCACCTCAAGCTGTATATCCTGAAGCCGTGGGCCTAGCGGCTGGCGGCGTGGTCACTATGTACATGCATGATGCGATAGCTTGTTTCATCCCGGCCACTGTGCTCGGAGAGCGCTGAAGATTGAAATCTCGTTGTCCTAGCTTCGGATTGAGGGTGGGCGGGAGAGTAGATAATACGTAAAAGTGCTGGGGAACATTTCAGAGTGAGGGCACGCTGATGATGTCCGAGGTTTGAAACCAGCCTTGCTGTGATAAAAGGTATTAGAAGTACGGTCCTTTTGACAGGAGAGGCTTCGAACGGCAGGCGTGGCTTTGAGCTTACTTAGGCCAAGGTAGCTACAGTAATCAAGATGAGCCCGGCACTAATTGGGCTTCGTACACATACTAGAATTGCTACAAGTTGCAGCGGATGTAAATACTAGGTGATCGTTGCTCTGCGGTCATGGTCGCTGGCTGAAATGCACATTCGTCTTGCTCATGAGCTAGCTGGTTTTGAACAACATAAAGCATACATCGTAAGAACGCCTATCCAGATGTTGATATAAAAAAAAAAAAAGAACAAAAAGATCTATCATCCTTTGACATCACGTTCTTCGCTATTTTCATCGCCCCCTTTCCGTTGCCCATCAAATCGCCCATAATTCTAGATTTGCTTCCTTCCATCCAGGGTATTGCTCCACATTATGTACTATCGACGTACATTATTTGTTTTGATCTCCCATCATCAATGAGCTCTCCCTACCAGCCGCGGCCGGCAAGCTTCTCTTCGGGCTTCATGCTGCCGCAGTTGATACCGACCATGGCCTCACCGAGACCCGTGCTGGCCTCGGCAATGACCTTGGCATCGCGGAAGTGAGTGGTGGCCTGGACAATGGCCTTGGCGCGCTTGGCAGGATCGCCCGACTTAAAGATGCCGCTGCCGACAAAGACACCATCGCAGCCCAACTGCATCATGAGGGCGGCATCGGCGGGCGTGGCAACACCGCCAGCGGCAAAGTTGACGACAGGCAGGCGACCCAGCTCGGCGGTCTGCAGAAGAAGCGTGGTGTCAACCTCGAGCTTGCGGGCCATCTCACGAATGCGAACAATGCCACCCTCGGCGAGCGCAGCCTTGGCCGCGGCGATCTGGCTGTTCACCGTCTTCATGTGACGAACAGCTTCGACGACATCGCCCGTGCCAGCCTCGCCCTTGGTACGGATCATGGCAGCGCCCTCAGCAATGCGGCGCAACGCCTCCCCGAGGTTGCGGCAACCGCAAACAAAAGGCACGCTGAAGACACTCTTCTCGACGTGGCTCTCATCATCGGCGGGGGTCAGGACTTCACTCTCGTCAATATAGTCGACTCCGAGAGACTCGAGAACCTGGCATTCGACGAAGTGGCCGATACGAGCCTTGGCCATGACGGGGATGGTGACGGCGGCTTGGATTTCCTTGATCATGCCGGGATCAGACATGCGGGCGACACCGCCGTCCTTTCGAATGTCGGCGGGAACTCGCTCAAGAGCCATAACGGCGCAGGCACCGGCCTCCTCGGCAATGCGGGCCTGCTCGGCTGAAACGACGTCCATGATGACACCGCCCTTGAGCATTTGCGCCAACCCCGCCTTGACAGTGAAACTCGACTTGTTGGTGTCATTGCCGTTGGCGGCCGGAGCGGCGGCAGCAGTGTCGTTGGCCATTGTGTAGGAAAGTTGTTGCGTAGAGGATCGTGAGACTCGAGGCTCGATGGGCTGAAGGGCTGGAGTCAGAAGCTGCGATTCAAGTCGAATTACACAATGGTAGATTGATGAATGTAGACAGGGACGAGGTGACGCTATAAACTTACAAGAATGTCGTGGAGGAAGCAGAGAAGATATACAGCAGAGATGTGGAAGAGGTATGAAAAGATTCAATTGGCGACGACGCGGACTGATCGCGTTCACCTTTTCAATGAATGGGTCGAATGCAGCTAGGATTTGTGGAGGGGGCGCCATGCATGCAGGACCCAAGACGTCAATGCCGGCTGAGCGGGGCGTCGACAAGGCGGCGAGGAAGGAGCGAATTTGCGTCCACGAGCGACAACGGAGACTCCGGCCACAGCCTCGTGCCACGATTTGACGCCGCGTTCTAAATTCTAATGGCTTCCATTGGCACCGAATTGGCGGGTGCTGCCAAGGCTGGGGAAGAAGGATGGGAAGAAGGATGGGAAGAAGGATGGGAAGAAGGAAAGGGACTGCCAATAAAGGGAAGGACCAAAAGAGTAGGAACCAATGAGAGGAAGACCCAAGAATGGGAACCGAGCAATGCTTGAGAAGGCGCAAAACCACTGTCGGCCACGAGACATTCTCACGCGACAACGACAAGTAACACGCGTACAGTACTCTGTACATAGCACACACCCACAGTACCGTAGCTTATCTCGTAGCAACGAACGGCGTGGTCAAGCGGACATTGAGCACTATGTACGCAGTACATGTCGACTCTCGCTGACTTTTGCTTGTCTCGAACACCTAGGTGGACTCTTCCACAGGAGCAGTAAAGCCCATGTGCCAAGACTCAATCGGTGGGTTAGTGCGCATATGTAGCACAGTGGAATAAGTCGTCTAGGTACGAAACACTCCCCACGTAGTGTATGTATCCGCCGGGAATTCCCGCTGTGACTTCCATCCCGAAAGACATCGTCATTCATCTGGAGGCGGCATCACGTACCAAATCCAAACGGTCGCAAACTCACAGTTCCCGCCTTTTCCCTTTCGAGATGCTCCGCCGCGTGGTGCAGCAGGTCGCGGCTACACGAGGCTTTGATCCTTGCGGGTTCTTGCGGCTGGGGACTCGGGAGAAGGGACTTCCTGTTTGAGACGTGGGTGTGGCGGTGATGTGGCGGTGGTGTGGCGGTGGAAGACGAGGCTGGATATGGCGTACTTCTGGATGCTTGAAGTGGGTTCAAATTGTCATTTGACGCCTTGAGCCATGTTGGAGACCAGAAAAGCGTCCATCTGTGCTTGTGTGCATCTAGATATGTATATTGTTACCTGTCGCGATGCATAGTTACGTCTTTTGTCGGTGCGACTCACAGACAGCACTGAGCAGGCGACAGCAGCTCCACACCTGCAGCGCCGAAAGGCGGCCCCGCCGTTCGTCGCCTTTCCCGATTCTCGCCGTCTCCAAGGCCTCGCCGAATTGCTACAGAGCAGCGGCGTGGTCGTATTATTGAAGTTTGCACGTCAGTAGAATTTTTTTTACGCCGTCTTTTCCTCTCCTGCCATTGGATCTCTATCCCCCGGAAAATCTAGAGTCTCACGTGGTATAGACGACAGCAGACGGTACACAGACGGTACACAGACGGTACGAACGGTAACCGCCATGAGTCTTATCACGATCGGTGTCTTGGCCCTCCAGGGAGGCTTCATCGAGCACATCAACTTGGTGCGCGCCGCCGCCGCGCAGCTACACCTCAACGTCACAACATTGGAGGTGCGCACCGCCGAGGAATTAGCCCGATGTGATGGCCTCATTATTCCCGGCGGCGAAAGCACCACCATTTCGTTTGTGGCCGCGCAATCGGGCTTGCTGGAACCGCTGCGCGACTATGTCAAGTAGGTGGTTTACTATTCCAATTCGCGCAATCTCACAATTAAGCCTCGAACTGGCCCTCTTCTTCTCTCTAACACACCGCTTTGAACAGAACGCAGAAACGGCCCGTCTGGGGTACTTGCGCGGGTCTGATCCTGCTATCAAATGAGGCGAATGCGACCAAGAAGAATGGTCAGGAGCTCATCGGCGGTTTGGGCGTCCGGGTGCACCGCAATCACTTTGGTCGCCAGATTGAGAGCTTCGAGGCTGGTATGGATCTACCGTTTCTTGGGGAGGGAAGCTCGCCTTTTCCAGGCGTTTTTATTCGGGCGCCTGTTGTGGAGGAGATCTTGTCAGCATCAGGGTCAGGATCAGATGTTGAAGTGCTGGCCAAGCTGCCAGGCCGAGTAGACAGGATGAAGGCAGGCGTGTCACAAGCAAACACCAGCAACGACGCGGGGGACATCATCGCCGTGAGGCAGGGCAATATATTGGGAACGAGCTTCCACCCCGAGCTGACCAACGATGCGCGAATTCACGCATGGTGGTTGAAGAGCATAGCCAGACAATAGGACATTCATTAATCATATTGCCCTTTTCTAGCTCGAATTTCTGTCAAGAAGGAACATGGTTGATCATCGCTGTGAGCCGTGACACAACTTCGTTTCTCGCTTGTGGCAGCGACCTCTTGTTTACACAATGTTGATCAGTTCCGAGTGTGATAGCCTTAAATCACCCAAAATGAGCGAGGCTGACCGGACGGCCGTCACCAGCTGTTGTAGATTGCCTCACATTGCTGTTTGCGGGACTGCAGCCGCTATTGGTCTACACAGGGGATTGCATCTGTCCCGAGCCGTCGTCGTCTAGGTATCTTCCCAACAGACTTGACGCATTCGATGTTTCCTGCAGCCATATTAGCAGCGGACCCTCATCCAGTCTTCTTCTTTTTGCTTTCGTCATTTCCGTCTTCCCCTCCGAAAAAAAACACAACACGCGTGCACATATCGCCAATGCACCGGACCCCAAACCGCGGTCCGTACCCCTTTTGGTCCCCCCGTCGCATACCCGGCTCCCACATCTCGCATCCTCACCCGGACGAACCGAAACAAACATACTGGCATCTAAACACTGTTGGCGTCACAAGAACCCATTACTGAAGATCTGGTTTCTTCAGCCCTCCCCGTCAACTCCACGCGATGCGCCGCTTTACCGGTGACCCGGGACAAGATTCAGGAATAGAAAAACCTCATCATGAGCCCCGCGCTGGCTGCGGACGCGGCATTGAGATAAAAAGTGCGGCACATCGTCCAGACTCTTCCTCAGATGAGAAGCCCCTGCGGCGGGCATCCCTTCGGCCTTGTTTGGCCGGAAATCGGCACCCGCGCGGCTCAGGAGCCGAACGAACCCTTCCTGAATGTCTCACACGACTTCACGCCATTTCCATGGACAAGCGCCCAGGCGCCAGGATCGTACGAGGTACATCGCCCGTCGCGATCAAAGTCAATTGCTGCGCTTGCCGTCGGGGGAGCCTGCTGCATCACGTAACCAACGTTTGTGCCGTCGCGACGGGGAGTTTCTGATTCAATGATTGTGAAGATCCAAAAGATTCTCGGGCTTGCACAAGTCTGCCTCAAGGCTCAACCATTGGTATGTGCGGTGTACCTCATCGCGTGTCATGCGTTCGCGAATTAGGTGCATATGCACCGTACTATCGTGACGGGCCATGCATTGAATCGGAGCCAAGTCTCAGAGAAGGAACCCCGGGGAAGAGTTCATCCCAGGTTTCCCCTTTCCTTTTGAAGGACAACACCGATGGGGTCCGGGGAAAATATCCGAGGCGATCGCGCGGTCGTGGGGCTGAATGCGGCCTCGTGGCATCAATGCCGCGGTATGTATAGTACCTTGTATAATCAAGTGATGTTCCCGGACGTGTTGCGTGTTCTGTGCGCGACTTCTCCCATCGTACATCGTAATCTCCCCGTCATGGTCGTGTGGCGTGGTGGGTTTTTCGTATGTTCAGTTCAGTGTGGCGTGTTCTCGGCATTGGCGAGCTACAGGTAGCGGGATACTGGCGGGACGAAAGGAGTTTTCTCCCACATGTACTCCGTACGCCGTACCTCTCCATACAATGACATTTTCTTGAAAAAGTGATCACGGGGCGGGTTGTCGTATGTGGCTCCTCTGCATTGATGGGCTGGTTACCGATCACGTCGTGCCGATGGGCTTGAACAGGCATCCCGCTCTAACTAATTGTTCCCGTCTGAAACCTACCTACTTGTGGAAAAACGTGTTCACTTCAGTCTTCAATGTTGTACATATGGGTCATGACTATGTTGTTATGTACCTACATGTGCAAGATTGACCTCCAGGCTCCATGAGAATACATACATATCTCCAAAAAAATTGAAAGCGTGCGGTGTGCATTAGGGGCCAGGGCAATTGAATGTATGTAGTCCGTCGCGGAGTCAAGCCCGCCCTATAGACTACGGCACAGGAGACTGTCGACTGGACGTGATGCGAGAGTGGTTCTCTTGGGCGTTTCTAGTCTGTCGATTTGGGCCAGTCTTTTCCTTGATTCTGGAGATGGGGGAAGGGATGTATCATATAACATGGAACGAAGTGAACTACAACATGTAAGAGAACATAAAGAAGCAACTCGCGAGAGAAAGCCAGTATATGAAATCTTACATTTTTTACAGAGTACAGAGGACATTCACAGTAAACGTTCTCCTTCCAACAACCGACTGCCTGACTCAACGCACAATCGTTTTCTTGTTTCCTTTTCAAATCACAGAGAAAGATGAGCATGGGGTACATACGCCGGACAGTTTGGGTCAAAGGCACGCACATTGAGCCTCTGAAGAAAGAAGATACCTTGTGTCTGTGTGAGTTGTAGATAGGTATGGACTTCGGTACTCTGCATGTACGGTCCAGAAGTGGCACTATGAAACCCCCCGCATATTACTCTGTGTACCACTGCTACTCCGCATATCTCTGAACGTTACCTTGGAAGGCTCTTGAAGATTATGACGTAAAGACGGGCCACTGAAAGACGGTGAGAAACAACGGCCAAAGAGAGTATCACTCGCAAACATGGGAAAACGTGGGCCTGCGCATGTATACATAGCATTGTAGGAGGCCAGTGAAGAGCAGACATGTACATCTCGATACGACCAGACCTTGGGCCCAAGCGCCAGCAGGAAAAGCTTATTTCCTCGTCTGGTATATGTACATACAACTAATTCCCGTGCTTACGGGGAGACCTTCTTTAGCGACAGAAGACGGGAACACCCTGTAACAAGCTCGCAATCTATGCAGTATCCTGGTCGGACATGGGACGCCTACCTTTTACGGACAATTGCATCCCTATGATGCATGATAATTAAACTCTATGTGAACAACGCCTGTACACAACAGGGCTGTGATAGGCTGCAACATACTCTGTACTGCTGTGTCTCGTTCGTGAGGCTATCAAATTGGATATATCCCTCGTTTGCGGGCCATTACTGGGAAATACCGCGGCTGTGCTGGATATACAAACTCTGAGAGCCAGGGAACATGACCAGCAAGTCGCGTTTCACAAGATATATGTAGTGCGGCCAGCACGTCGAGATTTTCGTCTTTACCTTGTTTGTACGGAGTACATACCTGTTTCGATGTGGTTTTCACTGGAGTGAACTGCCACCATCAAGTAGTCTCGGCAAGTTTTACGGCTTCTGACCCCGCCGACTAACTATGTACGTAATAGGAAACTGGGCACAACTCATCCGCGAGACCAAGGACGTCGAAGAGGCCCTCAATCCAGTACATATGCGAAGCATTCGGGCGGCAGAACAAGAGCAGAATGTGGACAGCCATGAATTTCGGATGGGATACCTACTCCTCGGAGGAGAACTCTAGCCGCGGTGCGCTTGAAGAAGCGCTGGACCGCAGCAACGTGGGACCGCTACTAAAAGGGAAGCCAAACCGAGACCATGGTGCTCATGGCGACTGTCCCATGGGCCACGAGACGGCAAGTTCCAGGGCGCTGGAGCGCACAAGGTATGTACATAGTCGGGTACAGCCATCTGGCATCTGTCGTTGAGGGCCACGGAGAGGCGCCGATGGAGCATCTCCACATGGACGACTGAGCACATCGAGCAGCTCGTCCCGGAAGACGAAGCCAGGCAGAAGTACAGAGTACCTGTAACCTGCGTGACTTCACCATGCCATTCCACCATCCTGCGCGTAGAAATCGCGAGAGAAAGAGCACAAGCTTCACCTCCCGCCGTCATGGTGCTCAACCTGTGCGGCGCTGACCCTGTCTACTGGGGCAGGGGTATCGCCAGGCGGCTGTTGCACTGGGGTTTGGACGAAGCCAAGGCACGAGGTGGGCTAGAGATTAGCGTGCGTCATCGAAGCTTCTATCGTGGGAAAAAAATCGGGTGTACGGAGTACATATGTATGAGAAAGCTGAGTTTTTGCCGGGAAGGGGCCGGAGATTGAGTATGCGGTGGATGCGCAAGGGGATGGAAGATGTTGAAGGACCGTCCATCAACTTCATGCGACGGATGGCTGCGTGATTTTTCCTTTGGGCGACTCCCCAATGTTGACGTGACACTATATGGCCCATGAGGCCCGATCCAACCAGGTGATTCCTTCACCAACGCGAAGAAATGACGTGTTTTCGCTGATGGAGCCGCTGGTGTTGCTAGAAATGTGTTCATGGTTGGAGCCTGGAGGCCAGGGTGAGTTGAGAATCGGCTCGGTCGGTCCTCGGTGCAGTGATTGATCGACTGGGTCGCATTACTTGCATTGCGTGGCGAATGAAGACATTGATGTCATAATTTTCAGCATGTTTAACATCTGAACCCAATTGCTTGCATTGCTGATCTGTGGCGCGGTTTCTATGCCGCAGGCAGTCGATGCCAATACATAGGTGTGTGAAGAGAGGGAGATGAACGGTGCATTGAATATATATGTAAGTCGTTACCTAGGTACTATGTAACTATGTAGTTACTCCGTGCAGCATGAGCGTACATAGTATGTATATACAAGCACTTGTGTGCATATCTATATAGTGTGTAATAACAACGACAAATGAGAACCTTGCGGCCATAGATTAGCTGGGAGATCGTCAGACTGAAGTCAAACTTCAATCCTACGGATGCCTATCTGAAGGTCGTGTGTTCGAGTCACACTGGCCGCATTGTTTTTTTTGATGGTCCCATTATGATAAGTTCAGTAACAACGACGATGCAGTTTTTCGTAGCTTGTCTTTTTTGCGTTTTTTGCATATGTACCTCACTCAGTCAGCGTCAGCTTTGGATCATGGAGACTGATGAGGAGCCATGGCATCACGACCTGGCTGTACGGCGATACCGATGACGACAAGAGGTTCTAGAATGATGATCATCATTTCGCCTATACGGAGTAGGTACGGAGTAGGTACGGAGTAGCTAGTTCTGAACCATGTTCGATTGCGTCGATTCCACGCGAGGTCTAGATCGTAGTGGCAATGTGGCATCCACGATGTACATAAACCATTGATGGCTATGCGGCAATACCGACGACAACAAGAGAATTCAAGATTTTGTATTCAACAACCTAGTTATGCGGTATGTTCTCGTACGTAGGTATGTATCTCATCAATTCGGCCCTGCAATCCCGTTGCTTACGCATCTTCCTGTTGGCTTTAGTTGGCGGTGAAACATTCAAGCGCGACCACAACTCGTATCAGCCCTAAGCGCTTAGGCAGAACAACAAATCGAAGCATAAGCAAGCCGAAAAGTCCACAACAAGTGTCATCATCATCAGCTTACGGGCATATGCAGCGCGTGCCCTAGGCGGCAAAACTCGTCATGATTCACACCGATACCGTCGGTCCGACGAACGGTTGCTGCACAATTTCATCATGTACGCATGGATGCATCGTTATGTCATAGGTAGTCGGCACTCCGTATTATGTACATACCTACCTGTGTATGTGCCGTGGGTGACGAAGACGAAGAAAGAAAAAGTCTTTAATTGTCTCTGATTATCACAGGAACAGAACAATGACCCACCGTTCAGCGGAGCTGCTTCGCAATGGCATCACTAGGGGGGAAGTAATAGGCCCGCATGCAGTAGGTAGTAAATAGGCCAATGTACGGAGTACACATGGAATGTACACATTGGAAGGAAGCCTTGGCACCTGTTCCTACCAATTGTTCATTGCAATCCTTGGTACGGAGTACTCTCTGCACATTCAACATGATTCTCACCTTCTTCAGCGCTAGGTAGCTTCGTTCAACACTACCCCTACCGGTAGTACTCGCTAGATCCTGTAAGTACATCCAACAACTGCCCATTCGTTCGCGAATCTACGGACTTACTGTACATATGTATGTACGTAGCAACCATTGATTGATCTTGCAATTTATCATGAGCGAATCCAGCTAAGCGGGCCCGCCGAATTCGTGCCGTCCCTTGTCGCCGAACCGCTCCGACGAAGGAGTTTGTGCCGCGCCGGATGTTCTCCCGTTCGGGGGCTCCCCCTGTCATATTTTATGAGTATTTTATTTCGTTCGTTTCGTTTCCCAGGTCGGGTCCAGGTCGGGTCCAGGTCGGGTCCAGGTCGGGTCCAGGTCGGGTTTGGCGTTGGCGGCGCACCGCTTAAGACATGGCCCGGTAAGGTTGTATGTAACTTGACTTGTACAACTATGTGCCTCGCTGCAAGCTTTTTTTTTTTTTGGAAAGTCTTGGGAAGTGGAATGATGGAATGATGGAATGATGGAATGACGGGGAGGCGGCCCAGCGACATGTACGTCATCGGCGCGCGGTGGCCGCACGCGATTCTTTTCCGTTTTATGCAAGTGTAATACCAGCCCTTGCAGCTGGCCCTGCAGGTGGCTGGCCCTCTAGCCCCCCCAAGTCGGACTTTTTTTTTTTATTTCTTTGGCTCAACATGGTGAAGTCATACCTATGTGACGATGAATTCGAGACAAAAGTCGAGACAACCAGATGGGGGGGGGCTCAATTCAATGGGGGCATTGAACAACTTAGCTCGTGGGAATATACACAGGTATGTATGTACACTACACTACATACCCAACAAACTAAGATGATCTGCAATTTGCAAATCCAAGCCCTCCCCCTCTCTCCCTCTCCCCCTCTCTCCCTCTCCCCCTCTCTCCCTCTCCCCCTCTCCCCCTCTCCCCATCCAAACCACGACGAGGGAGCGTGGGGAGGTGGGGGAAGATCTCTGGGCTGACGTGCGTTTCGCGGAGACCCGGGATCGTGGAGTTGGACTCGTGGAGTTGGACTCGTGGGGACTCGTGGGGACTCGTGGGGATTCGTGGATTCGTGGATTCGTGGAGTCGTCGACATGTTGACTTCAACATTGACATGTTGGTATGTACATAGGTACAGTAAACGGGCCGTTGCTGAGTTGATCGACCACAGAACGGCCGGCCCACGCATCATCCCATGCTGTCTTAGCTGCTTCCGTTTATTCTCGCAAACGTGCCTTTCTGTGCTGCTCCTCCCAGAGTCATACCACACTCCCTTCTTCTTCCGGCATTCCGCACTATCATTAATTGGTTCTCTTTCACACCCCCGGCCCTGGTCTTTCTACTGTACGAACTTCCAACGAAGATGTTGGTCCTTTTCGTTTTTTTGGCGAAAGCGGGAATTCAGCGGGTCAGAGACAGAGACCCCCCCCCCGGTTCGCAGATGTATAAACATCATCGTGTCCCATTGTCTCCAAGAGGATTGTGTCCGACACATTTGCCTTCGATCAAATTATATACACACATCTGCCTTGAACTGTGAACAAGGGCAAAACAAAACTGTGGACTGAAAACCGTCCACTAAGCTGTGGGGTTAGAGGATTAGACTGTGCTCTGGAGGGCTAGATTCATTCATCTTGGGCAATACCCGACTGTCCATCATGTTAGGCAATAAGTGAGTAACAAATCTACATGTCCCATCCTGACATACCATGATACCTACATACATACATAGACATTGCCGTCTGAAGCCTCTATCTATGACTTTCCAATTTCGTCACCGACTCCCTATTCTTCTCCGAGTCTATCCTCCCAAGTAAAAACCACCGACTTTCTAACCCCTGTGCAGATCAATTAAAGTCAATGGCGTCAATTGCGGCGTCGAGGCCCTCGTGCTGGGGGCCACAACATCCATCGGAGGATTTCTCTTCGGATACGACACCGGCATGATTTCGGCTATCCTCTTATTCAAAGACTTCACCGCTCGCTTCGCCCAGACAAACGCTGATGGGGACAAGGAATGGGTGCCCATAATCAAGTCCCTGCTCGTGTCTCTCATGAGTATTGGGTGCCTGATTGGGGCTCTGTCAGGAGCTTAGTGAGTTTTGCCTCCCCAGTTCCCACGCTTACATTCTCCAGCCGTGAGAGTATCTATCCGTCTTTGCACGTAAATGCTAATACATACGGGTTTCTCATCTAGTACCGCAGATTGGTGGGGACGTCGCAAAAGCATGCTCTTTGGTGTGGTCGTGTACATTGCCGGCTATGTCATTCAGATTACGGCCATGACTAGTTGGGTTCACATCATGATGGGACGGTTCGTCGCTGGTCTCGGTATCGGGAGTCTGTCTGTCGGTGTACCCATGTTCCAAGCCGAGTCCGCGCCAATGGAAATCCGCGGCGCCGTCGTGGCATCTTACCAGCTCATGGTCACTATTGGAATATTGGTCGCCAACATTATCAATTACGGCGTGCGCAACATCGATACGCCGGGAGGCTCCTGGAGAATTGTCATTGCCATTGGAGTCTTCTTCTCTCTGCCACTAGGACTCGGCGTCTTGGTGCTCCCCGAGTCCCCCCGATGGCTCGCTGCTCAAGGCGATTGGAAACAGGCTCGAACGTCTCTCGCTCGCCTCCGAGGTCTGCAGCACGACCCGGATAACCGACTCGTGGAGGATGATGTCAATGGGATCAGGGAAAGTCTGGAGAAGGAGCGTCAAGTCGGCACGGGGACTTGGTTGGAGTGTTTCAAGCCCAAAACAGATATCCCCAAGGTGCTGTATCGCACCATGCTCGGCGTTTCCATCCATTTCCTGCAACAATGGACCGGTGTCAACTACTTCTTCTACTACGGCGCATCCATCTTCGAGTCGGCCAATGTCAAGGATCCTGTCCTCACGCAGCTCATCTTGGGTGCCGTCAACGTCTTCATGACCTTTTTTGGCTTGTACATCGTGGAAAAGTTTGGTCGTCGCTGGCCGTTGATCCTCGGTGCCCTGTGGCAGGCTGCATGGCTGCTGATTTTCGCCGCCATTGGAACGGCTCTGCCTCCTGAAAAGCACGCCATCTCCGGAATCATCATGATCATCTCAGCATGCATGTACATTGCATCTTTTGCCGCGACATGGGGTCCCACGGCATGGGTCGTCATCGGCGAGAGCTTTCCCTTGCGCACTCGCTCGAAGCAGGCATCGCTTGCTACTGCCGGCAATTGGCTTGGAAACTGTAAGTGTTGACTCCCCCCCCCCTTTTTTTTTTGTTTTTTTTTGTTTTCTTTTTTTTCTTTTTTTTCTTTTTCCCCTACCATCTACATCGCCAGCTGACACGTTCCTTTAAAAAGTCATGATTGGGTTCCTCACTCCCATCGCCACAAAGGGAATATCCTATTCATTCGGCTTCGTCTTTTTTGGCACAAATATTGCAGCCGCTCTTATCGTCTATCTCTTCCTCTACGAATCCAGAACGCTTAGCTTGGAGCATGTTGATCTCATGTACGGCCAGCCCAAGCTCAAGGCTTGGACGAGCTCGAGATGGGTGCCCCCTGGCCACACGTCGCGCAAAGTCCGCGACGAGGCATGTCCCCAACACATGGAGAAGTCGGATCACGACAGTCAGGCGACTGAGCATATGACGGAGAGGGTATAGGTCGTTCGTGTGAAGGCCCTTTGGTTGGTGGGCTGGCCTTTCCCAAACTTTCATTCATGGGTTGGCGTAGGGTTGGTATTGTTGGGTTTGATGAAAACATTTCGTGTGCTTAGCGTAGTTTGCAGATCATTTTTCTTCATCCTTTTTAAGTTATATTTTCATTTTTTCTTCATTTACCTGAACTTGGACAGTGGTTCATACGGAGTAGAGGGATGATATCCACCTCAGCATTTAGGAGTACACACGAGGAAATTTCATGAAAATACATGACGTTACTCACGCGCGACATGCCACGCCCTATTCGTGAATCGTTGCTTCACAACAGTCACCTTCGCTTCGCTGTACCTTAGGTTACTGTGTAGTTATGCCGTAGGTATGACAATGACTCGGGCTGATGCGGGGAGACGCTCCTTTGCTCCCTCATTCGTTGCTCCTCTACAGTGTGTACTCCGTACTGTACTTGTACTATCTTTCCCATAGTGACTTACTGAGTCCCCGCCAAGTCAGTCTCGGGAGTCAGATCTAAAACATCAATGATCATCACATGACCATAATACCATTCACCTCAATTCACCCGGCGCATCTACCTAACTACTGCGCACATATGTAGCGTGAAGCAAATAGGGGACCTCTAGCACCGAAGTATCGGTCACGACATATCATGTGCCGTTATGTTGGGACCGCATTGCTGCATGGCATTTAGGGGACTTCGGACGCTTAGCATTAGAAACTCGGCCGGTATTCAGAATTTTTACGATTGTCATTAGTTTGCGCAAGACCTGTCTAGATAGACTCTACTGCATGATTTGATAGGGGACCTCTATGTAACACCGAAATTCCGGCCAGCACCCTATTACTACTTACTAGTATTAGGTACATATACATACATGCCGTTTCTATGCGCAACATCTACCGCACAAGTGTCTGCATGTTCCACAACCGCGCGTACTTGCCCCCGAGGGCCAATAATTCCCCGTGGGATCCTCTCTCCACGACTCTTCCCTGGTCCACCACCAGGATAAGATGCGCGCCCATCACCGTCGACAGTCTATGCGCAATCATGAAGACGGTACGACCGGCGCTAAGAGCTCCAATGGCCTGCTGGATTAGGCCCTCCGTCTCCGAGTCCACGGCGCTCGTGGCCTCATCCAGAACCACAATCTTGGGCCGCCGGAGAATGACCCGCGCAATGGCTAGGCGCTGCAGCTCTCCGCCACTGAGACGCACTCCGCGCTCCCCCAGCTTGGTCCGGTATCCGTCGGGGAACTTCATAATCTGGTGGTGGATCCGGGCGGATTTGCAGGCCTCGACGGCCTCTGCTTCTGAGGCGCCCGGCCGCGCGTAGAGCAGGTTCTGCATGAGAGTCTGATCAAACACGGACGGATCCTGCGGGACGGCGCCGAGGATATCGCGGAGGCTAGTCAGGGTCACGTCGCGGATGTCTTGGCCGTCAATGGAGATGGACCCTGCGGTTACATCGTAGAATCTGTAGAGAAGCTTCAACGTGGTGGACTTGCCTCCTCCCGTCTCGCCGACGAGTGCAACGCGTTGACCTGGCTGGGCGGTGAAGGAGACGTCCTGGAGGATAGGTCTGGCTGGGTCGTAGGCGAAGGAGACGTTTTTGAACTCGACTTGTCCGCCGTGGATCTGAATGTCACGCGCGCATGGCTTATCTTGGACAGATGGCTTTGTTTGCATCAGCTGGTATAGCCACTCTGCGTCGATGACGTGTGTCGTAGCTGCGCGGATGTTATACACCATCATATTAATCGGGTAGCTGATGGTTGCCCAGTACGAGAGGACAAAGATGAAGCTGCTGATGCTGTCTGTGCCGTTGGCGACTCTCTTGGCCACCAAGGCCATAGCGGTGACCTGGCCAAGTTTCATGACGCAGGACTCGGCCATGCCGATGTACTGATAAAAGTCGTACATAGCTCTTTGGCTCTGAATCGCGTTCCAGATTGAAGTGGCGTAGCGGCTTTCTTCATACATCTGGCGGTTGTGGTAGGCGACTGTCTGCCAGTTCGTAATGGAGTCATACAGTGTCTCGTTCTCGACACGGCTGGTTTCATTCACTTTTCGTTCTATTTGTATCGTCTTCAAGTTGCCCCTGTACGCGACGTAGAGGTGTACCATTGATGTGGCCAGTATGATGAATCCCATGGTGACGTCAAAGCGGCTGCTGAGGACGAACAGGGCAACGAAGAAATCGATAAAGACGGGCGCGGTCTCATACAAGCTGTCGAGCATGTAGCCCAGGTTGCTGCCTTGCTCGATGGCTTTCGTCACTCGGCCTGTTGACTTGGATGTGTGGTAGTCCATGGAAAGATTCATGACGTGGCGGAATGCGAGCGTGGTGAGCTGTTGGTAGGCAAACTGCGAAATGCGTGTTCCCGCCAGGGACTGGATGGTTGTCAAGCCGGATCCAATGGGAAAGCTTAATAGTGTCCAGATAATGAGCTCTTTCCAGGGTGCTTGTCCTGCTTGATGTCAGTTTCTCAGTCTGTACTCGCCTCTTGAGGTGGTTCTTGTTGTTCCTATGCCTCTCCCCCCTCTCCCTCCTCTTCCTCTTCTTTATCTTTAAACTTCTCCTTATTCTCTTCTTCTTCCCTTCTTGTTCCTCGTAACCATATCAAGAAACAGAATTAAAAAAAATGGGAAAGAAAGGAGGGATGACGAACCTGTTGCAGTTGACTGGGTCACTGCCTCTGTCAAAAGACTAAACTGCCTCGGAACCATGTACGTGAGAAATCGCTGCGCTCCAATACAGAGCATCAAAACAATGATCCATAGCTGCGTCGGCCGATGATGATAAGGCAAAATCACTGGCAGAAACACCGTGAGCGTCTTGAGATAGCCGAGCCACCCGCCCGCTTCTTCCAGCCGCTTCTGCTGCTTGCTCTTGATTTCCTTGTCTTCCTCGTCCTCCTCGCTCGAGCCATCGTTACCGTCACCGTCATCATCATTCGTTCCGCCCGCGGCGCGCGCAGAGCCGTACTCTGTTGCAGGGGCCGAAGTCCACGGCCCATCATCAGTCGTGCCACCCGCAGCAGCAGAAGTAGCACCGCCGTGGAGAAGACTCCGGGTTTCCTCGACAGTAGCTTTCTCGCGACTTGGATCCCGCTTCGCCAGCACAATCGCGCAGTGAAGGCAGGCAGCTACGAAGAGCATGATGCGCAGAGCCTGCACGCCAACAAGGTGAAAACCCCAACAGTCATTCTCGGCCAGTGTGGATGACGTGAGGCCCAAGGTGATGGCGTCAAAGACTGCGCCGAGGGCCCAGGCTAGGATGTAGGCGGGCAAGAAGGGCGATTCTCCTTCGATGAGGAAGATGCTGATAGCAAACCATATGAGGATGCTCGAGAAGGCGTAGAGCTGGATATGGCGATGTCTCCGTCACGTATGATGAGCTGGGTTAGTCACTCTGATTCGACAATCAAGTTGACGAGTTTGCGAAAAGGATGCTGGGCCTAGCTTCACGTGGGTACGGTTTACTCACCGTCTCACTCGGCACACTCGCCCGCGTGTCCAAGTCCCTCGTTGCTGAACTGACGACGCCTTCCCAAATCTAGTCCCGCCCCGGTGCTATCAGCAACAAGCAGATCCCCAAAAATTGGTCCCTCACCAGCGGAAAGGACAACGCCAAAGACTCACAAATGTCAGCACGACTAGCGATGAAAGCCATTGAAGCCACGATCTGTGTCGAGGATTAATCGCGTACGTCGTCCGACGAGAAGGGCTCTGCGTCAGGGCGCGCGACATGGGCCAGACGGCAAACGCGACGGCATTGACCACCGGGAATACAATGTGGAGAAGAACCAGCGCGGATACTACCGACCATGATGTCTCCAAAGTCGTCCTCATGGTCGTTTGGGCGGAAAAGTCCGTGGATGATCAGCGGGTGTGACGCGTCTAAAGCGGCACCGCGCCTTCTATCTCGTTCTGATGCTTTGTAGTGCTACCACAAGATTTGGTGTTGAATTCTGGGCAAGAGAACGAGAAGGCCGCAGAAGCGTTGACGAAAAGAAGGCCCAAAAATCCTGCGCATGGATTAGAATGTAACGGAAATGCACAGTTCAGGAATCAGGAGCGAGAGATGATTTTCCTTCTTATAATCTATTTGAGAAAGGACTGACATGGGATGTGGCAGTGCCGTAAGATCCCAAGGTACCTACCTAACTCTGTAGGTAGGTAGCCTCGGCAGTGGACCGAGATGTGGCAGAGTCGATAAGAATCAATGCAAGACGGAAAAGACTTGGGCTAAATTCCAACATACTCTTGTGCGCTGCCTGCACTTACCTACAGCTATATTTATGTCCTCGACGACCGCTTACGATTACGGATTACCTATCCGATAATTCAGGTCCGTGTTGATGAAAAATGAGCAACAAGAAAGACATAGTTACCTATGTAACAGCCGGGAAGCCCACGTGACACAGATTACCTATATAGTTATAGTTATATGCAGGCGGCCATATGAACGTATGTACTCCGTACATGAAATGAGTCACGTCGTCGCGAAGTAAATACCGCAACCTCATGAACGACTCGTGACCCGTGAGCCTGGCAAGTCTGTACGAGGAATCGGCTGTTGACCGCATCAGTCACCACATTACTGCATTCGTCAGAGCCTGTCCGAAAAAAAACGCAAATTACAGCATCGGGCTCTTTTGGACCACTGCGTAGAACCTTCACTCACACGTATCTAGGCCAACCCAAATGCTACAGATATGCAATTGAGCACAGAGGTGCCTTGATAAGACCTGGCACTTCGTCAGGTATTCCGACTCGGATCACGTCTATACATTTGCTCTTTAGGCATGAAAAGAGGTTCTTGGATGAGATGAAGGTCACCGTCCTACGGCGCCCAGTCCCGGATGACTATTCCCAGCCCCTCGAGGAGTTTACTAACGCACGATGCTACCTGGTAGCAGTGCAAACGCTCACCGTTATTGTGCATGCACAAAAAAGATCATGTAATCATTCAGCACGATCAAATAGTATCCTTCGGTAAGATGGCGATGAATAGCAGGCGCTCACATCGTTTCGTTGGGCACCGAATCGTCGTATATCACAACTTGAGAACTAGTCTGCCCGGGGCGCATCGCTCGACCTTAGGGTCACTCACCGTAACAAACATATGTGTGACCGTACTCTCCCCTCATGCCTCACGGGGACCCTTATTGGAGGCATCGACTACCTCTGCAAAATTAGAAAGGGCCGCCATCCACGAAATGGGCCTGGTCCCAGACGCTCGAACAGGCGACGGGCGTTGTACATACTCTGACTTTGAGACTCACACGTATGTCCAACAGACCGAATCACCGATCAGCCCAAGATTCTCGACAGCTTCTCCAACATTGCCTTGGGGGCTGAGATCGTCGTATATACGTGTAGCGCAGATGGTTACGACATGACGACCGCGGGACAGGCGTTCCTTTTTGGGGACTACTCTGTCATCGTGGGTTATTCGAACTGTGATGATTGATGGCCCAGTAGGTAGTGGTGATGACAGATGGCTGGTGGTATTGATAGGATGCCATGCTGTTTTCGTGGCTTTGGCCGGATATTCTCTCTGGTATAGTGTCTTTAGTATTTACTTGGACTCTGGATTGCTCGGGAGTCGGGAAGAAAACAAGGGCTCCTTACATTTGGCTTGGACACGACAGAATGTGCTCTCTATTCGCTCTGTAGGCATGGACAAAGATTCCTGAAATTTGAATGGGATAAAGGTCAGTGTGCTGACTCCTGAGGCGCCCAGTCAAGGACTCAAGAAAGACTATCTCCAGCCCTCGAGGAGGTTTTTCACGTACGATGCTAGGTACTGCCTCGTAGGCAGCAGTGCGAACGCTCCGCCCGCCGTTTCACATTATCGTGCATGAACAACAAGATCTTGACATCATCGAGCATAATCGAATAGTGTCCAATGATCCATCGGTATGATGACGATGAACAGCGGGCGCTGATTTCGTTTCGTTGGGCACCGAATCGTCGTATATTACAAGTTGAGGTAGATCTAGCCTGCCCAGGTGCATTGTTAGGACCACCCACTGTAACAAACATGACGACACGGGCGAATCGGACAAAGAGAGCTACCCCTTGTGTTGTATGCGTAAAGAATTAATAGCAATTAACAAATAAAGTAATGAAAAACAAAATGGGTATCTATGTAAAGCGAAGAAAAACAATAAGAAACCAAAAAAAAATAATAGGAAAAACTATATACATGGAGGTTCGACTTGATACCTCATAAGCAAAGCAAGCGAGGTTGCCACCCTCGCGTAACCACCTACAACGCCCACCACGCCGGACCACGAGCGACCATGCAATATATATACCCCATTTTCCTCTCCCCACCCCCTCAGAAACTTGTCAGTCCACTCCTGCCAAGCGGGCCTAGATTAAGAATCAGGGCGCCCAAAGACACCCCGAAAGCTAACGCACCAGCAACTTGGAGGAGACTGAGCCCGAGCTGGAAGGTCGTGGTGTTGGCTGCGCTAGGCGTGGTATGAATACCAGCCAGCAACGAGCCAGTCGGTACCAGACCG
>SRPP01000276.1:0-33771 GCA_018360055.1 Claviceps monticola
TGTCTACGAGCGAAAGGGTACATAAAAAGTGGAGAGTGTCACGAGAATTATGGAGAATGCTGTCCGGTTAGCAATTTTATGCTGTCCGAATAGGAATGCTCTTGCCTAATTACAGAATCGGGGACCCCATGCCAACGAGATTCCGCGTGTTTGGTCAAACGTGTGGGGTTCGAACGTGTTCATTGTGGGGCAATGTAATGTTGGGATTGGGAAGTTTGGAACTTGGTCCCTTTTGGGAGTACAGAGTACGGAGTACTCCGTACGGAGGGAGTATGTACATACAGGCCAATTGTGATGGAGATGCACAGTCTCACGAACCAATGTTTCAAAATGCAAGATTTGCTCAATGGCAGCCGGGGTTCCGACGAGGCAAAATCACAATGATGTGGAAGATTTTGGCATTCCAGTCTCCGCAGCATGTGCGGCGAGCAAGTCCTACAAGTTACAAACTTACAACACGGCAGCGGTCGAAACACATGCCTTTACCCGGATTGCATGAATGGGAATGGGGCCAGGCAGATTCTGTACTCCGTACTGTGTACGGAGTATGTACTCTATACAGAGTAGATTAAGTTGACATTCCAAACACAGGCGGGGGTCGGGTAATATGGATCTCATGGATCTTGTGGATCTGCGCAGCCATTGCTTGCGGCGTGGGTGTTTGATGTTTTCAGTCGTCCGCGGGTTGATGGGGAAGGACTCAAGGACTGAGGAGTCAGAATATGTATGTACATACAGAGTACACTCTGGCTGCCTGTGGCAGGCACGATCGAACCCAATAAATCCTCCAGATCCCTCTGAATCCCTCTGAATGCGTTGACGATTCGTCGACGATTCGTTGTGCGCTGCCTCAAGTGCGCGGACACGTTACGCGTCCATTCTTTTTGCCCGTCCTAGCCTCCTACAAGATCGTGCTCCCCTCTGCCGCAATTGGCGATTCTCGTCTGACCTGAGCTCGGTCCAGCCTCTGTTGTCTCTTTGTTTCGCGTAACGAAGTAGTTCCCCAGATGCCAAGCCTGATTCGTTGCTTGCATCTCGTCGCGTCTTTGTCTTCATCAACTTTCTCGTGACCTGCCTGGTCTCGTTGCTGCTCGCTATCCCTCAAAGTTCAAACTGGGTCTTCGTCACTTATTTCGACATCCGCATTCAGAAGCTTGGTTCTCAACGTCCATGCAACCAATCTCCTTGCCTGGATCCATATCGACTTCGTCATACGAAAGAGGTCCGACCATGCGCTAGCCCGGACTTCGTTGTGTTCACTTTCGCAGCAGCCATATTTCCGCCGTCAATGATTCCAATATCGCTTACGGTATCACTCTCCTGAGTCTCAACAGCTTTGATCCTTTGCCGAGCAACCGCTGTCGACCTGATTTGGCACGAGCTTTGACTCTCTGGGCTTACTGCCAACTGGGCATACATATTACTGAGGCAGTGAAGGCTACGGCGGACTAGTGCGTCACTTGGTCAATGAATGGCACTTACATATTATTGACACCTGGTTGATACGAGCGTCGCTGCTTGTTCAAGGTGCCGTTCTCGCCAACGGGCGATCCGCACCACCCACTGAGCCGGTAGCGGTACGAACCAGACCCGCTGCGGGTGGAGTTGACTCGCCGCCTCGGGAACATTGATAAAGTACATAACAAGAGTTTTGCCGTTGAAATCGACGCGAACAGACCATAACTATACAAGTTTACAACAGATACACTCGTTTGAGTGATACGCAGTTGCCGGCAACGTCTAGATTAATCTCTTCTTCCTAATCGACTCCCACCAACGCCTCTCGTTTTCTCGCCTCGCCTTTCCCCACAACTTTGGTCTGTTATTTATTTCTGGTGCTTACCGGCAGCGCTGCGACGCGAAATTGGGCGGTGATAAAAAAAAGCAAATAAAGGCAGAGAGTGACGTCTTGCCCCCTTTTCGCTTCCGCCAAACCGGACTAGTAACTACCCTCACAAGTTCTTGGCCTGCGCTTCGTCGTAGTCTGACAACACCAAGGCACCGGCGAGCTGCATCGCACTGCTGCGCCGGCCAAAATGCTCAACTCGCGCCGCGCCTTAGCTGCGGCTGCCTTTATCGTCACAGTCTTTTTCCTAGTCATACATTCACATAGCTCATCGAACAGTCCTACGGCCCACCCGCAACGTCCCAACGATAGACCGACAAACGCGAAACCCGCCGATAGCAAGCGAGCGGTACCCCAAAAGCCCATGAGGGACATGTCGCGCATGTCCACGTATGACAAGCTCGCCTATGCGTATCCCTACGACATTGAATCGAAATTCCCTGCATACATCTGGCAGACGTGGAAGAGTTCGCCGGCTGACGGCGAGTTTGAATACCGAGAACAAGAGGCCTCATGGACCCTACAGCACCCCGGTTTCGTCCACGAAGTCATCACGGACAGTGTGGCTGTAAGCATGCTCAACCTGTTTTATGCTTCGGTACCCGAGGTACTAGAAGCCTATCATGCGTTGCCGCTGCCCGTCCTGAAAGCCGACCTGTTTCGCTACCTGATTCTCCTAGCGCGAGGGGGAATCTACTCCGATATCGATACATATGCGATCAAGAGTGCCCTGGAATGGGTTCCACCCCATATTCCCCGGCAGACGATTGGCCTCGTCATTGGCATCGAGGCGGACCCTGATCGCCCCGACTGGGCGGATTGGTATAGCCGGCGGATACAATTCTGTCAATGGACGATCCAGAGCAAGCCGGGTCATCCCGTACTGCGCGACATTATCTCACGCATCACCAATGCGACTTTGACGATGAAGAGGGAAGGTCGGCTGGCGTCGTTTGAGGGCAAGGACGTGGTGGACCTCACCGGCCCTGCCGTATGGACAGACACCATCATGGACTATCTCAACGACGCACGGTTCTTCGACATGAAGAATAGCCGGGGAAAGATTGACTGGCACAACTTTACCGGCATCGAAATGAGCAAGCGGGTGGGCGACGTGATTGTGCTGCCCATTACAAGCTTTTCTCCTGGCGTGGAGCAGATGGGATCCAAGGACTACGATGACCCCATGGCATTCGTTAAGCATGATTTTGAGGGTATGCATTCATAGTTTTCCCTCTATTTGTCATGCCCGACATGCTGCTTCGCGAGCCCCTGGCATTCGCTGACAGGACGTACTAGGCACGTGGAAACCCGAAAGCGAGCGTCACATCGGTGAGCAAAAGGAAGAAGTAGTGGGTGAATATTCACAAGGGATAGTCGATTGAGACGGTCCCCTGGGCATGAACCAGGGGCGGCAGCTTTGACATTTGCGACCCAAGTCATCCCACTGGGGAATGCAATACAGCGAACTTTTGAGCTTGGCTTTCTCTATTTCTCTTTTTTAATAATCTCGCATGCACGCACATTCATTCAATCATTCCTTTTTTTGGCGAACAAAAAGTACGCCAGCGGTCATGGCCCATGGGTACACAGGGTATAGGAGTCGCCTGTGGAAACGCCCTAAGCTGGATTACGACGATGTACATACTGGCACTAGGTGTCTGCTTTCTTTTTTTGTCTTTTGTGCTTTCATGGTTTCCGCTCCTTTCTGCGTAGCCATCAATGCGGTCCATACGATGTTGCATTTGCGCTGGGTCTAGCTGAGAGAGGCTAGACATGCGCTGAAGGCGTTTTGTCATACAGCGTGTGCTTGTGTTGTTTTGGAGCACCACAGTCACTCTGTGTGATTGATAGCATGTGGATGTCCGTGCTGGACAGGACATCGATCTGGAGTCTGGGATTTGGCTGTTGTTTTTATATGATTCCGAAGGCTTGCAGGGTCAAGTTGTACATAAAAAGAAGGGGTTTGAGTGAAGACAATCGCACGCTCAGTGAGTCAGTAACTACGTATCGCGGCGTTTGATGTCATCTTGGCCTTGGCATTGCAAAGGTGGGGCCTCGTGGGTCCGGAGTCCGTGGTACGATGTTGCATCCAACGGCCAGCCGTCCGAACGCGTCCAGCATCCAGAATGACGTCAATCTACTCCGTAGTACGGAGTACATATGTATGTAATTATGTAATGTACTCTGTAGGTATGTACGTATAACGCCCACCCCATTCAAGTTCTCTCTACTCCGTACTACCGAATTCCCACCTAATGATTACCGTCGTCAACTCCCATCCAACTCCCATCCAACTCCCATCCAACTCCCATCTACGCTGTAGTCCCATCCAATTCCCATCTTCAACATCCAATTCGAACTCAACTCAGCCCGAAGCCTTTCTCCGCAAGCTAATTGCCCGCCCTCGCTCCATGCCGTCGAAACCTCCCATCTGCCTGCCCCTCATGAACGGCCCGCTTTCCCTATCGGCCAGGCCTCCGACGTGCTGCGCCTTCATCGGCCGGGCGAGAGCATGGCAGGCCAGGCGCACTGCCGCTGTTGCTGCTTCAGCGCAGAGGAGGATGCTTTGCGCGGAGGGGCTGAGCCTTTGGAGGGGCCCGAGTGAGGTACATATATATGGTGATTTACTTACTTGTGGGCTTTGCTATTCTTTCCCAGGGAAGTGATTTATGCGTGCTTTGCGGAGATGTATATATATGTGTATGTGTGTGTGTATGTGTGTGTGTTTTTGGGTGTAAGTTTCCGTGCCTGTGTTGCGTTGCGTATCTGGGTGCTTGCGTTCTTTTTCTTTTGTGTCACATGTGTGACGAGGTGTTTTGATGTTTTTTATGAGTGAGTGTTCTTTGTTTACATGGGCTTGTATTTGTATGTCTTGCCTTCTTCACAATCCCATACGTGACATGTATGCACCATGTACATGCATCATCAGATAGGCAGCACGACCGAAAGCAAAGGCTAGCTTATTACCATCTTCTGTACCATCTTCTGTACCATGGTCTTTTTCCGCGCGTTTTCCCTTGCAAGATGCCTTGCAAGATGCCAAAACAACAGCTCCCTGACTCTTTTCACTGACCTTTTTTCTGATCGTGTTACTTACTGTACGCCACGATGATAGCCCGCATTGTACAGCGGCACCATCCCCGAGCACTTCGCGCACATCGTCTCCCAGCACGGCGACCGCCCAGCCGTTATCGCGCGGTCTCCAACGCCTCGCGCCTCGGAAACCATCCTCACGTATCATATGCTCGACCTGCTCTCCAACCGGCTCGCATCGTCGCTCGCGAACCTGGGCGTGGCCAAGGGTGACCGCGTGGCCATCTCGCTAGGCAACACGGCCGAGTTCGCGGCCCTCACATACGCGTGCTATAAGCTCGGCGCTGTGCTCGTGCCGCTCAATCCAGGCTTCAAGGCCTCGCAGGTCGAAGCCGCACTGCGCCATCTCGGGGCCAGGACTCTCATCATCGGGGTGGTCACGGACCTGGCGTACCGGCCAGGCCGGGGCCGCAGCAACGAGGCACTACTGGATGAAATACTGCAAGGCCACATCCTAAGGGGCTCCAGTGCGACGGTCGAGACTGAGAGGGTGCCAACGCTGAAGAGGGTCATTGTGGTGGACAACCGCGCCAGCCACGAGGGCGTGCGGTTCGCGCTGGAAGAATGTACAGCGCTCACGCCGTATGCATCGCTGCTGGAGGGTTCGGAACGCGGCGTCGAGCCCTCGCAGAGACTCGACGCGCATGATACCATAAATATCCAGTTTACGTCTGGCACAACATCAACGCCCAAGGCCGCGATGCTGACGCACCACTCCATTCTCAACAACGGGATTTTCATAGCCCATCGGATGGGCCTGGACCCCCGGGATATGATGGTCGTGCCGCCGCCGCTGTTCCACTGCTTCGGGTGTATCCTGGGGTACATGGCCACGGCGACCACTGGCGCAGCGATCCTATTCCCCAGTCCGGCATTCGACTCCGTTGCCACGCTCAAGATGTGCGTTGATCACAACGCCACGGGCCTATACGGCGTGTCGACGATGCTGTCCGCTGTTCTCGATGCGCTCGACCAGAACAAGGACGCAGCGCCGCCGGCACACCTCCGCAAGGGGATTGTGGCCGGCTCCTCCGTCCCCGAATCCCTCATGAAGACCACGTATGAGCGCCTAGGCCTCCGCGACCTCGTCATCTGCTATGGCATGACGGAAACAAGCCCCGTCAGCTGCATGACGGCCCCGTCGGATCCATTCCACCAGCGCTGCAGCACCGTCGGAACACCCCTGCCGCATACTAGTGTCAAGATCGTGGATCCTCTAGATCGAGCCCGCGTTGTTCCGCTGGGGATGCGGGGGGAGTTGGCCGCGGCGGGGTATCTAGTCATGAAGGGGTACTTTGGGGATGAGGCCAAGACGGCGGATGTGCGTGTCGAAGAGGCAGACTGCATACCGATACACGATGGTGATGGTGATGGTGATGGTGCTGCGTCTAGTGCGTCCCGGCTCAATAGTGCCAACACCAGTACCAGTACCAGCACCAGCACCCAAAAAGATGACAGTCCTGATGAAAAGAGCACCAAGACCCTGACCACCACCTGGCTCTACTCAGGCGACCAAGCCACCATGGACCAACATGGCTTCATTACCATCACAGGCCGCCTCAAAGACCTCATCATCCGCGCGGGCGAAAACATCCACCCCCTCGAAATAGAGAATTGTCTCCTGCAGCATCCCGGCGTTGCGCAAGTCAGCGTTGTGGGTGTCCCGGATGAGCAGCTCGGGGAGGCTGTTGCTGCGTTTGTGATTCCGAGTCGGGGATGGGGGACTGAGACCGCAGATGCAGATGCAACGGTAGGTAAGTTGCAGGATAGTGGTGGTGGTGGTGGTGGTGACGAGACCGCGCGGCGAGGGGGGAATATCTTGACGGTGCGGGAGATGCGTGGTTGGGTTCGGGGGCGGCTGTCGAGTCATTTGGTGCCCAAGTATGTGTTTTGGGTGGACGAGTTTCCGAAGACGGCGAGTGGGAAGGTTCAGAAGTTTGTGTTGAGGGAGTGGGTGGGGAGAAGGGGTGAGTGAATCGTGGTCGTGGCCTGTGAGGGTCTTATGGGCCATGTCGAGAGGACGGCGGGATGGGATGGGATTGGGATGGGATTGGGATGGGATTGGGATGGGATGGGAGACGGGGGAAGAGATGTAAGTTGCAACAATGAAACGTGAAGCAATGCGGGGATGCGGGGGGGACGGGACAGGACAGGACGGAACGGAACGGGACGGGATAAGGCGACGGACATATAGACGGTGTTTGCGATTGAAAGGATCGGGGGCTTCCTTCGTGCCTGAATCCGCCGAGTCGCGCCGTCTCAAGTATGCCATCTTCCTGCTCCGTCACGCTCCCGTCTCGGCATCCCATCGGCCATCGGGAGTAAACTGAGTAGGGATACACAAGCTATGAGCTGATGATAATGGCATAACGACTGAGGGTGTGGCTGATATAAGTTGAAATAACTTTGGGGACTATACTGGGGGTTGGAATGAGCATTCATACATATTGGCACAGCATACATTGAACTGTTTTTCATGCATAAACTTTAAAACTTTAAAAGACGTGCACAACCGCTAACACAATACCGGCGGGTAGCACCGCGTCCCTCCTTTCATGTCACGTTATGTCATATCTCATGACGGCCCTTCGTGGCCATTGACGTGACACGTCTCATCACGTTTAATCACATTTGATCACATTTGATCACTCCACCTGTTTACCCACATCACGTATATCAGTCGTTCGACTCATATCACTCCCTTCAACTACTGCCTCCTTCACTACTCCGCAAAACAAGTACGTCATTTCTTGTCCATACGAGCATCATCTTCTCAGCAACCGCATATTTAGTCGAGGAGTTCCCGCCTCTCATGCTTTGCTACAACTTCTCGTCCGACATCTGCCCCTCAAACCTCCATTTACACCATAGGCTTTCACATACACAATACTTTGTCACCAATCCTTCTGTGTCCCGCAGCAGTAGTAATACGTCGTCCCTTATATTCATGTCCCATAGGAAAAGGCCAGACAGAGCAATGCAAGGTATTTGTGCCTGCTTCCACTTTTATATAACCCGGCCAAAAGGTAAGGGGTGAGATGAAAAGGAAAGAAAAAGGGGCCTGTGAGTCCTCAGATCCGACTACCTAGGCAGTTGTGCGCCTTTTAAAACAACGGATGCCAAAAACAGAGTTTGGAAAGCAACATTGACAGCGCAGCGCAGGAACGAATAAAAAAAAAGAAGAAAAAAATAACTAGAAATGCGAAACAGGAAAAAACAGAACAACCAACGTGATCGGTAATACCGGCTTCCCTTGAAAAGACTCCGGGCCTTCGAAAAATGCAAGACGTCAAGGCTTCAAGCCATCGTGTCCCTTCTTCGTTTATATTTGTCCCATCCCATACCCTAATCAACCTGCTTCTCACACCCGATGCGGCCGAGAAGTTCTTTTCGATCACTGTGCCCCGGCAAGCTGACACCAGAACTACTGGCCTGTCGCCGCACACCAGTCCTGCGCTCCCAGCTCCGAAGATCAATCTCATCGGCATCTACTTCCTCCTCTAGGGGCTCGGCCTCCTCGTAGACGTATTCGTCTTCTTCCTCGGCAGACTCGTCGTCACTACGAGAGTCCTGCGCTCCATCCCCGCGAATGACCTTCATGGCAACGCGGACAATCATGGTAAACCAGTAAATGGTGATGCCTTGGAGGGTTAGTAGGGGTACCAAGAAGACCCATTTGACCGTCTCGTTGGCACACACTCGGCCGGTGGAGTTGATAAAAGGCTCAATCAGCCACATGATGCCTGGAGGTGAATCTTCGGGCCCTATTAGGTTGTCGTTTGGTCCTCTGAAGCATCCCACAGGCATGGTGACGAGCGTGTGGGCGTACACAGACCAGCAGACCATGACGTAGAGGACGTGACGGGCGACAAGCCATGCGAGCATAAATACCCCGAACATGACGTCGCAGATGGTGTTGTAGCCGGCATATTTGAGACACTTCGCAGCCTATGGGATTGTCAGTGCTTATCAGGACAGATTTAAATCAGTTTTTCTTTATTGACTTTGTGTACGTACCGGTAGGAAGAGGTCTACCACGTCCATAATGACCAGAATCAGGTTGCCCACTCGAGTGTGGTGATAGCAGTAGCAGAACGAGATGAGAACGGTCGTGATGATGTGGTGACTGAACATTTGCCAGTGGTCCTTGCGGCGTTCTTCGATGTTGATAACAATGATTTGCTGCAGCCAGAACGCCCATTGCGCTAGAACGTAGCCCTTCATTTGCCAGTCCACTTCACGGTTCGGCCATGTGGTCCACAGCTCGCGCATGTTGAGAAAGTAAGGCGAGTTGCAGTAAATATACTGTGACAAACGAGTTAGTCCATCCCGTTTCTGCCGTCTGTTGCGAGGCAGGGAAAGGGATAGATTATCTTACCATGCCCATTGTCCAGAACACGCTGTAGTATACGAGCAGCCAGGCTTGCTCTGTAAAGCGAACCTGATCCTTTTTCTTGGTCACACCCTGCATTCTCGCAAAAGGCGCCAGGACGTACTCCATGCAGCCTGCTCGCAAAAGTGTAAAAAGCGCAATGCAAAAACTTATAAAGTAGGCATCTTCGAACCCAACCCCGTACTCGCCGGATCGCTCATTGTAGTAGGCGAGCTGGAAGTATTTTTGCGTGTGTGATCGAGCTTTCGGGATTAAATTGTGGCAAAGAAATAGCAGAGCAAGAAGGTTGGCAGAGAGACCTGTCCAATATTTCAGTCAGTTCATCGCATGGAAACAACAAGTACTGAGGTGCCAAGCGGCAAAGGCATCGATTGTGGCAGCGCCGGTTGTTGCCCTGGGTTCAGATGCTTGTGTGTTGCTATATACACCCGCTGATTTGACGTACTAATTTGATTTCTCACAAACCAACGGGTAAAGTGTTTCCACGTCCCATCCTCCTTGCGCTTCAGCCGTCGTACAAGGACGTGTTTGCCGTCGGAGCTCTGCATGTATAACGGGCTTTTAACACCAGAAGCTACTGTTGTAGGCTTGTATTGAGATGGCGAAGACGCGCCTGTGACGCCGCCGTCTGACAATCCAGTACGGTCGTTGTCGCCCATGATGAGGATGGGAATTCCAGCGATAAGCTGGCCGCCGTCTCGGTGGGGGCACGGAATCGGAGGAAGAAAAAAAGAGGCCCCCGTGTCTTCTGTGCCTGATTGTAGAAGGGCCGGACGTCGGCTTGTCGCGGGCGCCTCTCTTTTCCGCAAGCTTGTCAATGGTTCGATAATGTCGACTCGGAGCAGACAGGAATCAGAATTGCGAAAGAAGTATAGTTCTGGAGGTACGGAGTAGAGAACCGTAGAGAACCGATTGGGAGGGGTTGGTTGTTGGTGGATCGCTCCACCGTGCCCATGTCGCGGGCGGTGGACAAGGTGCAAGTTGCAACGCGCACAAGAAAGTGGCTTTTGTGATGAGAAAATGGATCAAAGGGCCAGGGCCCAGGGGGAGGGGGAGGGGAAGAAGGGGCGGTGGCTGGTGTGGTGGGGCCAGGAACTTCGGGACTCGGGAGGCTTTTTTGAAGAGCTAAGCTACCTAGGTACTACGGAGTATGTATACATGTGAGTACAAAGATGTTCGACGGGACCAACGCTCCGAATTGCAACGTGAGAAGATCATTGAGAGTCTCTGTGCCGACGCCGGCCGCAAACAATTGAGTATGCCGATGCGTTTTGGAAGTGCAATCGAAAGATTCGGAGGGCTTATATACGCAGATGGGGAGAAGACAAGCGAGTTTACACCGTGTGTTCTCACTGCTCAGTACCAACGCCGCCAACGCGTGGATAGAGTTTCAAGTTTGGCGCCATTTCAAAGGAATGCAGCTTAGAACCACTTTAGGTCCGGACGCCAGTCGAAATAAAGCATTCCACAGCTCCTATCAGCGGCAGTATCTCCCCCACGAGCTATGTATATACATACGGAGTACGGAGTACATACCTATGTACTCCGTACATACCGAGCATATGCGAAGATCAAGGATCCTCTTGGAAGGAGAACGACAAGCGGGGCGTGGCGGGGAAGACGCACCAGGCAGGGGTCAGGCAGAGCCTGCAAGTTGCAACGCTTGTTATATACGGAGTATATTTGAGCGTCTGCTGCCGGCATTGCACTGCTCAGAGCCACGTCGCTCTTCATCTCGCCAGATATCTCTACTTTCAATTAAAAGCCTGGCGTCGCAAGTAAGTTGCCTTCGGTATCTCTGCGTAATAGAAGTAATAGAAGCGGCTGCGAGTTTGTCATCGCCAGACTCCAGGAGTCCAGTCCAGAGATTCCAATGTCGCACCAACGTCTCCACGAACCAACGCACCAGCCACATCTTGTCCCCCGCTCGGCAGCTGGACAGATTGTAGATTGGCGTGTACATAAGGTACTTAGTTATGTACATTCCTGCGGGGAGTAAGACAACTTTCTGCCTAGGTACATACGTTGGGCAAAGCGCTTCTTTCCTACCCTATATCCCTTTTTCTTCGTCACGGCTGACGAATCACAAGCCACGTAATCGTCTCCATATCTCTCCACATGACATGTCTGACACATCCGTTTCGTCACTTCGCCACCAATCTGCCTCGAGTCTCGACGACGCTGATGACGATCCACAACCATCCTAAAGTTCTATCAACCTAGCATACATTGCGTCTTTAACTTCACCATCCCATCCTAGTAAAAGAACGCAGAGGGCTTACAAAAAACAGCCTATTCCTCGTCTTTTATCAAGCAGCCAGCCAGCCAGCTCAGCCGTGCCCGACAGGCCGTCCATCATTCCCGATAGGCGTCATCATGGCCACCCCGAGCACCAACCCGAAATACCAGCCTGCGCTGCAGCACGATCCAGATAATGACTTCACTCACGCGCCGCCCGCCTACGCTGAGGGATCATCTCGACCCAGCGAGGAGCAAGGCCTCTTTGGACCGCCTCGCAGCAGCGAAGACAATATCCCGGATGACTTCAAGGTTCGTTGACCCATGGGCCATGATCCTGCCCGCGCCCTGTAAAAGTGACGATACTGAGGCTGGTCCTCTTTGCGCTCGCCACCTTCCTATCTCTATATCCATCTTCGTTTTCATGATAATACTATCTGAAAAGCTAACTGAAGTCACAGTTTGGCGGCTCCGTGGCCGAAGCAACCGTCGACATTCGCAACCAATTCATCCGCAAAGTCTACACCATCCTCACATTGCAACTCCTAGCCACCGCGGCCGTTAGCTCCCTCACCTTCTTCACCGACTCGTACCGAAACTGGATTCAAGCTCGCCCGCTCCTCGTCTGGATTTCCGTACGTTGCCTCCCCTCCACCCTCCCTCTCTCTTCAGTCGCATATCTCCGGTCCCAAGGAGAGACGAAAGCAAAACATGCAAACGTACAAGAAGAGTATAACTCCCAAGACACATCAACTAATTTTGATATGAAATAGCTCATCGGAGCCATGATTTTCATGGGTCTCACCTACTGGAAACGCAAATCCTACCCCACAAATCTCCTCTTCCTTTCCCTCTTCACCTTCGCCGAAGCCTACTCCATCTCCGTCATCGTCTCCTTCTACAAAACCTCCATCGTCCTCAACGCCGTTGTCCTCACCGCCGGAATCTTCATCTTCCTCACCCTGTTTGCCTGCCAGACAAAATATGACTTCACGTCCTGGATGCCCTACCTCTTTGGCGCCCTCTGGGCCCTCGTCCTCTTTGGTTTCATGGCCATGTTCTTCCCGTATAATTCCACGGTAGAGCTCATCTATGGGGGTGTCACGGCCTTGATCTTCAGTGCATACATTTTGGTGGATACGCAGTTGGTTTTGCGACATCATCATGTGGAGGAGGAAATTGCGGCGGCGATCAGCCTCTATTTGGATATCATTAATCTCTTTTTGGCGATTTTGCGGATCCTCAATAGTCAGTCTAACAACTGATGGGGAGGTAGTACGCAGAAGTCAAGAAGTCTTGGCCGTTGATAGGATCGATCAAGTGAGGAGAGTGCGGTCCGTGGGCATTGGGGTTGTCCCGACGCAGAGGAACGTTGTGCGCCTGTTCAAGAAAGGGTGCAGAAATGAGATACTGTCTTATTGAAATCTGTGATGACTGTTGTTTCTCATGGATGGATGAGTTTCTTTTTATAGCATGACCGGATGGATGCTGCTGTCGTTTTTTTTTTTTCTTTTGTCCCTAGTGTCGTTGCTTGTCTCCTAGAGTTAATAGTGTTTCTGCTGAACCCTGTCGCCACAGAAAAATTGAGCTTTAGTTATATTTAATGTACATGTACAATATCATGAAGCGCCTCTGGTGTGGAAGCATGCATACCTACCAATCTATGGAGAGGGGGATATCTTATTTCAGGGTGTTCCGCGTCTAACATGGTTCAATATTTGCATTAAAGCCCACTAAGAGAAAACTAAGAGAACAAAACAAATTGAAAATCAAACCCGGCGACGCGGTACCAAGGCTAGGCTACAAACATATGCATTACCCATACAGCTCAAAGAGAACATCACGCCGGCTCTGCACTGCCCGTATAGGATAGTATACGACAGCATGTCGACCATACGCCACGTCTCTTCTCGACCATTCCACCTCCGGTCACACAATATTACTTGCATCGGTTGCCTGCCGTTGCCTACTCCCGCCAACAAAGAACTTCGACTCGAGGAACCATTACTAAATCGAGAGCACATGAGAAAGTCTTGTATACCTGTACCCGGAATACCTACAATACCAATTCTCGTCGTGTCTCTTGTGGTAATTGGGTGCTCTCGTCCTCTAAATCATAGCCAGCTTTTTTTTATGGGGAGGCGAAAAAAGCACAGCAGCGTGGCATAGAACAAGTGTGAAATCGACTCTTTTTGTGGATTGCGTTGCGGGTGGATGTTGTAAATACGTCGATACTTGTGGTCTTTAGTCATGACAGACAGGCGAGGAGGAAAAGACCAACGCCGACAGAGATAATATCGAATAGACCAACGTCGTACATCTTTCTTTTTGTTTCAGGGTATCACCGAAAGACCTGCTGTCTCCGAAGGTTCAATTTAAGCTTCGTGATCGCCATTGGCCTCGGTAGGCGTGCTCATAGTGGCGGCTGAAGCCTCTCGCTGCATGCGAGCTTCGATTTCTCGGAGCTGTGACTCGCGAGCCAGAAGCTCCTGTCGCTTTTCATTGATCTCGCGCTGGACCTTGAGTTCGATTTCGCGCAACTTTTCTTCTTCCCGTCGAAGTTGTTCCTCCTTGAGGCGGACCGACTGTGAGACAAGATCCTCAGGTTTCATGGAGTTGTCCATGCTACAAGGCACGTCAGCAAGGGGGTTCATATACCGCAGACCATCGCGTGAATTTCATAGACCTACTTTCCAGTGGTACCATCCACACTCTTCGAGAGCTTCTCCGTACGGTAATTCTCATACAAGAAGTCGTGAGTGATTTCCTTGAGATCGGCCAAGTGGCTGTGGAGAAGAGCAGATCGAATGGCCAGAAAGTCCGAGTGACGAGGGTTTTCAACCTCGACAACGCCCCAGGGATACTGACGAGCGCGGACCTTGCGACCACCAATCTCAATGATGTCTTCGGAGCCAACAATGGCAAAGGGCATGAGACCTCGGAGCTCAGCATTCTCCTCAACAGTGTCCTCGTCGTCTTCCTCAATGTCGTAGGGAAAATTGTATACGGGAATGCGGTAGTGTTCGATATCCTCCATGACAAGCTTCTTCGACTCAGCCAGCTCAGCGGGCGTCAGAGAGTCGGCACGTCCAATGACGGGGATAACGTTGCATCGGGGAGCGAGGCGCTTCATGAGCTCAATGTCGAGCTCTCGAAGACTGGGTGAGACAAGAGGCATTAGTGAGGGTTGAAACATGCAAATGACGTGCACATTCAGTAGGCAGCACGTACCCATGACCAGTGGGGGTGATAAAGTAGAGCATGGCGTGGACACGGTTGTCTCTGAAGCGGGGGTTACGCTTAATGAGAGATTCTTCGGCCAAGATGTCATCGTATTGTCTCTCAAGGTATCCGACGATCTCTGAAAAGCTGTCGATAAAGTTAGCATATCAAATACAATGGACACCATAATAGAACTCGAAATAGCTCACCTAGCTTCGTTGTCAATCTGATCCCCAAATCCAGGGGTGTCAACAATGGTCAACGAGATGCGAGTACCCTCCTCATCGAGTTCTAGCTCTGCCAGATACCATTTTCGTCAGCCGCGATGTACCTTCTCATGAATGGTTGCCATTTTTCCTTGTCACGAGTCGCTGTCGATCACGTACCGACGATGACGGGCTTGATTTTGACACCGTCCTCGACGTGGGCGTCGGTGGGATCGTCGGCGTTCTTGTGCGTCAGGACATCCTTGTTGCAAAGGGTGTTGACGAAGGTGGTGCGGCCTTTTTGAGCATGATTGCTGTTAACACTGTATACCAAGAGTAATGCCATGCCGGGCAGCCTTTGTTGAACTTTTATGAGGCATGTTCAGATGTGGCAAGTACGTACCAGTTCCCGAGGCACCGCAAACCATCAGACAGAACTGAATGCCCTTCTTAACATTCTTCTTTCGCCTAATCATCTTCTGTGAATGGAGAAACGCGTCAGCAAGTCATCACGACTTTCGTTTGATTCATTTAGAGCTGTATCGGCCATCCAGGAAGCAATTGTTCGGCGCAGTAATAGGGTTGTGGGCTGGACAGATATGCGTCCCAAGGATTTTGGCTTAGGAGCTTGCGAGGAAACACGTACGGTGGCGGAAGACATCATCTTGATGGAAGAATAGGGTGATGAGATGCTAGCCCGAAGAAAAGAACAACGACGACAAATAGCGCCCGTTGATCAGAGTTGAGGGGATGGAGGAGGCGGCTGCGTGCAGATTGCAGACAGATAGAGCAACTCGCTGGATGAGGAAAAGGAAGACGGGGAAAGGTGCACTTGGAGATGGTGGACGGGGTTGCTGGACTAGTGGCTCAAAAATGGCGAGGCAAGGGGCACCGGTCGTCCAATTCAAGACAGGCCGCCGCATAATAAGCACGCTGCACCGCAAAGGAGAAGCAGAGCACGGGGAGAGTGCAGCGGTTGGTACTTGTGTCTAGGCTGGGGCGTGTATGGAGCTTGCCGTACCGACCGCCTAGCGCTTGGATGCCCAGCGGGTACATAGCGCAGCGGCAGCGGTTACAATAAAACGGACAACGGGCAACTGCCAATGGGGTTCGTCTCGGGCGGGAAAAGCCAATTTCAAGCCTGCAGCAGCCAATCATCGCCCTTGGCAGCCCCTGGCACCTGGCAGACCTCCGTCAAGTCACAAATCACAGCCACTGCCCGTATTGTGGTCACTTGGGTGGTGGATCTGTGTCCATCTCCATCTTCATGTAGGTACATATGTACTTTACTCCATGAGTCATCTCAGATCTGCCTTTATCTACCCAAGGTACCTACCTACTCTGTCCATTGCCACTCAGAGCTGCTCGAGTCTCAGACGCAGCATTGAGAAACGACATACGGATACCTAGAGTCGATAGAGCCGCTTGGCCTCACGCATGGCTCCGCTTTGGTGCACCGCGTGCCTGACGACGACATTTGATGACCGTCGTTCAAGTTTCAACGCATGGTGCGAACGGCTTCATCTTCCGAAAAGACCAATTTTCTCAGAGAAATGGCCGCCCCCTGTGTGCACTTTGCAATGTGCCACCACATGACGGTGAGCCGCCGTTGCCACTGCTACTCGCTCTCAACATTATACATGGTCCTGAAGAGTCTTGGCCGCCCAATTGACGGTAGAATGCGACGTGGGCGTGAGACCTTCTTTGTCGACTTACTTCACAGCTCTCCTGGACGCGGTTGTTGTTGTTGGACTCGATTTCAAGGAATTGGTGAAGTTCATGCTGTGTTTTGGGAATGTATGAGTTATCCTTCTTAAGTATTTCTGCACGACACTGGCTGCATCGGCCACGACGAAATTTGTTTCGCGCTTCGATCACTGGCCAACCCTGAGATGAGGCTGATGAAAAGGCTGTCGAATCCCGGCGTCGCGCTAATCCGATTGGGCGACCCCTGGGGGCACAAAGGTTCTTGGTGGCATCTTGATCACGTGCCCGTGGCGTGGCATCTATCTACCTACGTACGCGCACTGTGGTGTCATCGAGAGCGCATCTTCATCTGAATGTTCATACATAAAGTTGGCTCTTCACGGAGAGCTTGTCCATAGCCTTGAAGGGGAAGATGAGGCCTGACGCATGATATTGCGAGACCGGGTGTCCGCACGATTAGGGGCTACCCTCCTATGACGTCGCTGCCGCACCCAGTTGTCGTCTGACACTGCTCTTCAGACCATATCGCTTCGCGAAGGTGTCACGATTCATGAATCGACAAGCTGTGACTTGAGCCGGACGTGGGCGGCTCGTGGCTAATTAGTTGCCGTAATCGAAATAGACTGTCAAAGTTCAAACACTCAAATATACATGACGTAGTCAGTTACAACTCACATGGCCAAATATGTAGGCTAAGCTGGAATTGGAATCTGCACTAGCCGGTCGAACCAAATCTGTACCGGTAGAATTGTCACGCGTTGGCTCTCATCTGCTTCCGTGTTGCGCCATCTCGTTGCCATCTCGTTGCCATCTCCACATACCCAACGCCGAACGTCCTCGGATACTTGTTTATTGTTGAGATTTTGTCGTCACCGTCACCCGCGAACAACTTCAAACGCAACGACGACTTCTGTAGTATCCCATTTCTCGACTCGACGATTCCTCTGCGCCATATCGCTCGGTTCCGTCGTCTGCCACTTCGCCGGGGATTGTTCCGCCAGGTCTCGGCAGCCGCACGGCGTCGACCTCGACGATAACATCATTGTGCAGCAGGCCACGTTTCTACCTATTGCGCCCAAACTTCGCATCGCCGTCGCGGACATACCACTTCGAAATGCCTCGTCACTAGAGGCAAATTGCTTCGCGGGCTTTTCCCCCCATTCTCTCCTCTTCGGCACTTGTGACACAAAGCAAGACAACACTCACCCGCCGTTATCACCAAACCGAGCTTCTTACCCGCGCCGGTCGATTCGCTGTCTTGAACGGCCTCTTTACAAGGATAGGATCTCCACGTTTGCATTATGAACGTCCGTCCGCCTATAGAGTCGTCGATTCCGACGGCTGTGCTTTCAGTGGCGTTCAACAGTGATAGCAGCTGTTTTGCTGTGGGGTTAGAGTCGGGGATATGCAGTATGTTACCATTTGACATGCCCATGCCGCTTACCGTGTGTTATTCTTATATCTTCTCTCTTTCTAAAACAACGTGTCTTGCAGTATTTCACACAAATTCATGTTTGATGAAGGCATCAAGAGGTACGTAATGCGAAAGTGAAGTAGGAGAACGCGGATTGTCACAGTTCCATGCTCAAAGCCAACATTGCATCTAGACTTCAACGCCGGTATAGGCCTCGTCCAGATGATGGGCATGACAAACTACCTCGCCCTGATCGGTGGCGGTAAATCACCAAAATTCGCCATGAATAAGGTTCGTCGACTCGACCTGAACGTTGTCTACGCACCGACCACTCAGAATGGCCCAGGGCCTTCCATCTTTACTCAGACCACTGACACACTCCAACTAGGCCGTGATCTGGGACGACATGAAGGGCAAGATTGCTCTAGAAATCACAGCCGTCAGCCCCATCCGCGGCGTCCAACTCAGCCGCGAGCGCATCATCGTCATCCTCCAAAACAGTGTCCGGGTGTATTCATTTTCCAAACCCCCCAGACTGCTCCACGTCTACGAAACGGCGGAAAACCTACTCGGCCTATGCTCCTTGTCACACAAGCAGCTCGCATTTCCCGGAAGAACCCCCGGACAGATCCAGCTCGTCGAGCTTGCCACGGGCAACGTCAGCATCATCCCCGCGCATTCCTCCGCCCTGAAAGCCATTCAACTAAGCCCGGATGGAGATCTACTCGCCACGGCCAGCGAAACGGGGACCCTGATACGGGTATATTCGACGAGCAATTGCGCCAGAATTGCAGAGCTGCGGAGGGGTATCGATCCTGCTACGGTCTTCTCCCTCGCGTTTTCTCCTTCTGGGACGATGCTGGCATGTACATCCGACAAATCAACGCTTCATATATTCGATATTCCCAACGCAAAGCGCCCATCAATGCAGCGCGCTCAACATGTTCGGGCCGGCGAGGCCATCCACGCAGGGGGGAAATGGGGCATCCTGGGCCGGCTCCCGATGATGCCTCGCATGTTCTCCGACGTGTACTCCTTCACGTCTGTGCCGTTTGAAGCCGGTGACGAGGCCATGATTGGGGGGATTCCCTTTTCGGAAGGGACCGTGCTGGGGACCACGCGTCCCGCAAAGGGCATCATCGGATGGACCGGCGAGGATAGTATTGCGGTTGTGGGAGCGGGGAGAGATGCCCGGTGGGAGAAGTTTATTATCGTAGACGCGGGAAACGGAAAGCGCGTCTGTGTGAGGGAGGGGTGGAAACGATATCTGGGCAACACGTGAGGTTTTGGCGATCTGGTGCCTCCTGTAATTGGATATGGTGATTGTTCAAAGAGATTGTATACCATTTCGGAAATATAGGGCGTTTTCTTTCGTTTCTTTTTTCCCTTCGTCTATTCTTCTCTTCTTTATTCTTCTCTCATTTCCTTTCGGGTTTCCTGAGTAGCATTCCTCTTGTCTTATACTTCTCTTACAATATACATAGCTGTTTGTTGGGTAAGGCGCTGATTTGTCTTCTATACCAATACCAACACCAGCATCAATATCAATATCAATATCATTATCAACCAAATACGTCCTATGAATGCACATGATGAAAGCTGCGACATCACATTTTTTTCACGCTCGATGATTCATACGTAATAGGCGATAAGCGTAACTACTCCCTATGATGTCTCGGGGTCCTACTCCGACTTCGACGCCTGTCATGGTCTCGTCTCGACCTTTTCGGCCGTGACTCGTTGGACCTAGTACGTTCACGCCTCCTTCCATCACTGCTCCGGTCACGGCCGCGGTTACGGCTTCGATCTCGATCTCGGTCGCTATCATGCCTGTGTCTACCCTTCCGCCGCTCTCTGTCGTCATCATCGTCTCGGTGCCGTCGTTCTCTCCTTCTGTCATCGCGAGATTCCTCATCCCTATGACTGCGCGACTCGCGGTCCTTATGTTCACCTGTCCTTCGATCTTTGTCACCGTCTCCTTCCCTATTCCTATCCGAATCCCGATGTCTTCGCCGTCTGTCACTCTCCCCCGGCGATGCATCTCTCCTCCGATGCGACCTATGCCCATGGTCATGGCTGTGCTTCTTCTTTTCGTTCCGTTCCGCATGCTTCCTCACCTCCTGGATCTCCTTCTTCTTTTCCTCCACTATAAACGCTTTCATCGGGTCATCTTCGTCGTGATCGCGTATCAAGTCGGCTAATTCCTTCTCCTCTGGCAGTATCCGTCGCCGCCGCCGCGAATCGCCCTCCTCCCCACTCTCCTCATTTTCTTCTTCCTCAGACTCTTTCAATTTCCCTTCCTTGCGCATCATAGTCTCCCAGCTGACGTCAAACTCGGCCGGGTCCTCATCATCCCTCGGCTTGTACCTCGCATGGTCCACGCTGATGATCCGTCCTCCGACGTCAGCGCCGCCCAGATTGTCCACGGCCAGGTCAGTGCTGCGCTGATCTTCGTATTTGAGCCAGCCGAAGCCTTTCGATTTGCCCGTCTCCTTGTCGCGAGCGAGTTTGAGGAATGTCGGGTCGCCGAACTGTGAGAAGATGGTGATGACGTCGCCCTCGGTTAGTTCGTAGGGAAGGCCGCCGAAGTAGATGAAGGCGGTGTCGCGGTAGTCAGTGTGCCATGATCCTTCCGGGGTTCTATACAAAGTTGATGTTAGTGGCAGGCTATACTCGGAGCTTCTTTTGAAAAGCCAACAGATGGCGGGGAGAGGCCCAGGGTGACGTACATTCCATTTTCTATTTCCCTCTTGTTGAGTTCCTGGATGGCCCTAATTTTGTTCATGGCGCGTCGTGTGGTCTGCACCGGCCTTGGACAGCGACAGATCTTGATGACGAGGCTGTGCTTGAGCTTGAAAAAGCTTGTCCAGGTCGACAAGAAGATCGGGACCTGCAACTTGCAAGGCTGTAACTATCTATCTATCTATCTGCCTGTGGCGCTGCTGTACAGGGGTGTGGGGCGCGGCTGCTGCGTCACAGTGCGTCACAGTGTTGAGTGCTTCACCCCGGACTACCGAGCATCGCAAAGCTCATTGGCAGTTTACATGGATTTAAGCGGGTCCATCGAACGCCCCCAAGTTGCCGTCAAGCTCCATAGAAGGCCAATGTCGCGAGACGCGAACGATTGCCGAGAGGGAAAATCTAGCCATTGAAACCCGTCTTGTCCGCCATCGAGAAGGAGAAGCAGTGCGCATGGAAGCCAGCCCTCGTTGCTTTGCCGATCCGATCTTCTGCATCCTGTCGGCCAGCAAGCCGCGATGCCTCGACCGTAACGCGTGGACCTATCCGAGCTCAGAACCCCTATTCCTTGGCATCACCACGGCGATTCCTTTCGACCGCGCATTCGCCAAATCGAGCTTATCGAGCTGATTCATAGCGCGACTCTCTCACACAACCTCATCGCACTGGCTGAGAGGGGCGCTGTAGAGCTCAGACTCGACAGCTGGATTCTCGTCCCTCGGAAGGTACTGAAACAAGGGGAACACTATCGTCATCCTGCAGCGCGGCCATGGCGGGCGGAACCGACCGCATGTCCATGTACACCTCGGGCTCAGGGGAAACAGAGGCTAGAAATGGCGAACAGAAGAAAAACCTGTGGACGTCTATGCTGGAATCCGTTGCCAGTGGGAAGCGCCTACCGGAAAAGAATCTACTCGTGCTAGGTAAACATGGCCTTTCTCGAAATTCCACGCCCCTGGCTCTCTCTCCTCTATTCAACAGAAAGAAGATAAGAGGAATGAAGAAGAGAGTATGGACGCATATTTATGGAATGCTAATTGTTGGGATATCCCCCCTCCAAAGGCGGTACCCCTGAGACGCAGCGGGAGTTTATCGAATCACTATCCAACTCGGAAGGAAGACGCACCTTTGACCGACAGAAGATACCTCCGGTCGCGAATAGTTTTGCCTTGGGCTATACATACTACGACGTATTGGATGCCGACCAAGATGGTGCGTATCTGCTCCTGCGAGAGAGTGTCGTGCTCCGACGGGTCTTGATGCGACTCTAACACAGGCCTAGATACACTGGCTCGAGTATCACTCTACTTATTATCACAACCGTCAAGCGAGTTTGCCTCGCTCGTCTCGCCGCTCCTTACTGCCCAAGCGGTTCCTCACACAGCCATCATCATCCTGCTGGACTGGGCGCAACCGCACTTATGGCTTCGCCAGGTCTGGACATGGATTCAGGTATTAGAGAAGGTCATGAGCCAGGTAAATTCCGAGTCGCGCAACGAAATGGAGGACATTATGACTACATGGAAAGAGCGCGGTCGGGGAGGCGCTGCTCTGAATTTGGATGGCACGCCGACAGCCGCGGGAACGAGCGGCGACGGCGACGGACTGTTGCCCTTGGGACCGGGAGAATGGTCTGAGCCATTGGGACTTCCGTTGTGTGTCGTCTGTCAGAACGTGAGTATACAGGCGTGTTGCGCGTGTAGAACTGTGTGATGCACCGAGCCACGAGGTACTAACTGCTTTGCCATTCTTGATGTTTTGTTCAGGCGCAAAAAATGGATTTTCTTGAGAAGAACAAAGGCTGGAGAGAACCAGATTTTGATACCGTTCTGCAATACCTACGCACAATACTCCTCCGACGTATGTCTTACGAAACATGTTGCATCCCCTTTACTACACACTCTGGTTGGAGCACTTTAGGTCTCAAGACCTCGAGACCTAGGTTGAAGATTCAACCTCCAATCACAAATCTCAGGTTCAAGAACGGCTGACTGACTGACTGACAAATTTGCACTCATAGATGGCGCCTCCCTCATCTACACCTCTCAAAACTCACCCTCCCAGCTTCCTACCCTCGTCCACTCCACCCTCGGTATCACCTCTCTACTGAAGCGCCAACCCCTCAAGCACAACGTCATCGACCGCGACAAGATCGTGGTCGCTCCAAATTGGGACTCGTGGGGCAAGATTCGCATTCTCGGTGGCACCTTTGATGCGGAGGTCATCTCCCGAGGCTGGGAAGAAGACATTAAGCTCCCGCCGGGATCCAACCCAGGTGTACCCGAGACAGAGCCGCCTCTCGAGGACGACGTCGGCGACGACGGCCATGAGAACGACGGTTCTCAACCAGCGACACCTACCCACAACGCGCTCAGCGCCATCGTGCAGTACGAAGAATGGTGCCACGATCCCAACAGCGGCGGCATAGCCGTCGTGGAAAGCGCCATGAACGACGGCAAGGCTGTAGGCGTCGATAGCGAGGACCCTCAGGTATTCTTGGAGAAGCAGCTCAAGATCCTCGAGGCATTCAAGGGCAAAGTTCCCGAGAAGAGTGTCCCCAATGGCGACCTGTCTTCTTCGCGGCGGGCAGAATTGCCGGAACCGGAAAAGAGCGTCAATGATCACATTGGGCCCGTGCAGTTCAACATGGGTGGGATACAGGTCGATGCGGATGACATGCTCCAGCGACTAAAGGTATGTTCTTCTTCAAGCATACCCGAAGATGCCCAATGCTTTTTCGCCGCCGCGATCATAACGTTCTAACTCGTTCGTAGGACCGAAACGCTCATGTAGCCTCTCCAGAGGGCGAGTATCCACCAGATGAAGAAGACGAAGATACACCACCAGACGTGATGGGCAAGAACTTTGACAACGAGCAGCTGCAGAGCTTTTTCAGTAACTTGATGAATAGGACGGCGGGGGCAGCTGATGGGCCTAGATCATAATACAAGTGGCCACAGCATTGATGCAACACGGAGAATAGGACTCTTTTTTTTTTTTTTTTTTTTTGGGGGGGGGGGGGGTAAGTGTCTGTGTGTCTTTAGTCATCCTCTCGAAGTAGAGACCAAGGGGAATAATGTCCAAATTCTGTTTGCTCCACCGACTAGCAAAAATTGAGGGGGGCTGCAGTATATACGGAGTATGTAGTAGTTTTTTTCCTCCGCAGATTAGATACCCGTGATGGACGCAAACGGTGCTGAAAATAAAGGAATAGCTGAACGAGTATATATTGATGAACATCTGGGACAACGTCATGGGGCATGTGTCAAAGCGTCGTTGCACTATTATGTACAGTCGATGACTCGATCCATTGCTCTCTGGCTTTCCGGGCACTAGGTTACTTGTGAGTATTTCAACCGCGCAATGGCGGCACCAACAACATTCCGGGAAACATCCACGGGTACCGCAGTTTTTTTTTTTTTTCGGTCCCCAAAGTCCCAAAGGCGCAAATCGTGCGAATGGCCAATGCGGCGTAGAGTTCATCTTTATACAGACTGTTTAAGCGAATGAGATTCGCCGCGGTGACGGGCCTTGCTTGATGCCTTCTTTCAGGCGGAGGACACTGTGCGGCAGTGTAGAGGTTGTGGAGAAGAAGCCGTATCGAGCGAATTGCGATATTGCTCTGGGGAGGCGCGACGTGAAGATTGTCGAGATATGTAGTTTACTGCAGCTACGACAATGTGTGGTGTTTGCTTTTGTAGTTTCCCTGCGGTGACCTGTCAAGGACAGAGCCATAGATTACCGGTAAGGATGTATGTAGTACATAACTATGTACATAGTTGACAGCGAGGACCCTCGGGCCGTTTTGGAACAAGCAGCTCAAGATCTATGGATATGGATATGGATATGGATCTACAAAATGGGCATATGTACATACCTAACTGCGTGCACTGAATGAATATTGCCATTGCCATAGTCAATCAAAGGTGCTCGACTGGAATTTGTACCAAAAAGTTTCAAAACACCAACACATCTCATCAACATCCGAAGGGCTATCCCTGTCTAACCAGACGCCCTGGTGTTCCCCCTTTGGAACCACCCCCCTTCCCCATGTCTCTTCAGCGAGTGGATGTCCATTCCGGGAAACACGCGGCTAATCGCCGAACCCTTGCCTAAAAGGACGATAATGAAGATATGGCGGAGCTGAAGCGCCCCGAGTCTGAGGGGAAGGGGTTCTCACGTCACACCGAGACATGCGAAGAGATCAGATGAAAATCGCATGCAAGAATAACTCACGGTAGAACGTAGTTCCGGTCCGAACAACCTACCTCAGCTTCAACACAACACATCATTGGAGTTCCTTCCATCAATCAACAGGACATCAGATCCATCATATTTACTCCGAAGCCATCACACGACACCATCAATCTAACCGCAGCACGTGCTATAGATGAACCCTTCACGACGCGAGGATGCTACAAGGCGACAACAACAGCTAATTCCGGCGTACTTCCACGCATATACCTACCTACCTACCTACCTACCTACCCACCTACCTCAAGGGCGTCGGCATTTTTGCATGATTATTGATAAGTTTCTGCCCTATGTACGGAGTATGAATGAATGAATGAAATGAATGAATATCTACCCGACTTCTCACATATGGGACCCCCCTTTGTATGCATGAATCTTCTCGTTTGATTTCTTTGTATGTCTCCGCGTGCTGTGAGCCTTCCCCCTCCCCTCCTCTTCCCTCGCTCAGGGCGACTCAGCTCAGGCAGCTTGAATGTTGTCGTCGGGAGAAGTTGGGCGGTCAGGTCAGCCGCATATTTTCTGGTGCATACAGGGGCTTTTTATGTACTTAGACTTGGGGAAGGGGTAGCACCAGCTCGTCTTTTCAGAGAGGGGGATAGCGTTGCTCGGACTTTGGCATCTGTGTCTTTGGGGTGATGGAATGAGACCCATAAACTCAAATAGAAAGCGAGAACCCCGCGCGGGTGGATACGTGAAGCCGTATTCAATAATAAATAAACAAAGACTCAACTAACTATGTGGTATTATATAAAACTTGCTGGTATTATCATCATCCAAGTCAACCAAAAAAACAACAGGTCGAATATCGTCATAACGCGACTCACCCAAAGGTGCCAATCGTACTACATGGAAACGCTGAACCCCATGTGAAGAAAATCAAGGGAAAAAATCTTACACATCATGAGAGCATGATAGCATCTTCACCCATTACCTGTGCCGCGTGCGCACCACACTCCCCACCCCACACGGCCGCAGAACCGCTGAAACACCTCACTTCACCAAGCCGCAGTAACAGGTATCGATACATCAACCGTCCCTCTCCGCCTCTTAGCTGGTCGTGTACTCCCACTCCTTTCATGCGAGTCCGGCGCAACTCCCGCCGAAAGCGGCCACTGCGGAGGCCCCCATATACTCGCAGCGTGATGATGGCCCGCCGGTGATTCCATCTTCGCGTGGCTAGGTGCCCAGTCTGTTGTCGCAGTACCAGGCGCAGACGCCGACCAGCTATCCAGAGCGGACATGTCCCACCCGTGAAGCGTGCTTGTGTCTACGCCGGAGTTGTCGTAGACGAGTTGGTTTGGTAGCTCGAGGCCCGTAGATGCAGTCAGGTAGGACGGTAAGGAGGTGTGGAGGGGCTTCACTTGCCCCCCGTAAGGAGGATGATGTCCGTCAAAGAAGCTCTGGGCGCTACCCAGGGAACCGACTTGTCTGTCGTGCTGGGATGCTTGTGGTGCGGTGGTTGTGGGGAGGAAATTCACGCCATTGTTTGAGGTCAAGCTGGTGTCGAAGCTGGCACTTCTGGTATCGAAACTACCGCTCCTGGTATCGAAACTGCCGTTTCTGCTATCAAAGGGGCCAGCGGTGTACCCAGAAGGCAATGTGGCGGTGGGTGGTGGGGTGGCGAGACCATTAGAGAAGGAGTCAAATAGCCCGATGCTATTGTTGCGAGTCTGCAGAGATGGTACATGAGATACATGAGTCGGGGCATGGGCGCCGTGGTCCCAAGAGTTAAACGCCTCGCTCATCGACGCCGTCAGATGCTGGTTGATGGACGGCGTGGGAGACATGATGGCATCTCTCGAGACGCCCACCTGGGGATAAACGAGCGCCTGTTGCTGGTGGTAGCGCGACATAGGATCGTTGATGGTCAACCATCGCCAGGTCGTGCCCGCCGGCTTGAAGACGGGCTTGTACTTGTGCCACTGGTTTGTTGTATTGAAGCGCCAGAAGATGATGCTCTGTCGAGTCCATTCCGTCGAGTCGGGTGCGCAAGACCAGAGCTCCTGATACATGGCGACTTTGCAGATCAAGTCGCTGCCGGTCAGCTCGCGACGAGCCCAAGACGCGGCGTCGCCGTCATCCTCGGAACGCTTGCGCTTGCTGCCAGCGCGCTCCAACTCCTTCTTCCCCTCCCCGTCAGCGTATTTTCGACGCTTCTCTTTCAATCGCTCATGCTCCACGTCGGGATACTGCACGGCCATGCTGAGAATGCTGGCCCATTCAACAGCGGGGAAAGGTACGTGGATGTCCTGTCGAGGGCGGGTGTGGCAGTCGCAGTCAGCCTTGGTGTCGCTGCATCCTCGACGATGAATCCCACTTTCGTTGGTGTACACGCTTTGTTTCGTGTCGTCGCTATGCAGCTCCGAGGGCCTCGTCAGACGCGTGATGCACTTCCAGCGGTGAGTCTGGAGTGCGGGCTGGGCGATGGTGACTTCCACGAACCCCGTCAGCTCTGAGCCTGACGGGAACTTGGCGTGCTCGTGCAGATCGAGCGTCACGCACATCTCGAGCAACAGAGACTCTTCATCCCTAGAAGGGAGATCGAGCGTCTCGTTCATGGCAGGAGCATCCTTTTGCCACCGCCGAGTTACAGCCTTGGCAGAAGCTGATGTGGTTCTGTCGAGCGAACGCGTGTACTCGTGCAACAAGACATCCTTTCCGAGGACATTCGGACTGTCCTCACAGTTGGAGTATTTGTTCAAGTGAGGGAAAGATGCCTCGTCCAAGGGCGTGTCGTTGGCGTCGTAGGCAACGTCATCTCGAATCTTGATCTCGGACGATGATACAAAGATCTCGCACGTCTTGGGACGTGAGGTGATGGATGACTGCAGGGCCAAGAGCTGGGAGAAGTACTCATAGTTGGGCTTGACGTCTGGCACCCGACCTTCGGCCAGGGCCGTTAGAACCGGGTTGGACTTGAACGACTCCTGCTCTTCGTCATCAAAGCAGTCATCAGAGTTGGTGGAGCCCGGTTCCCTCTTCTCCTCGGCAGGAAACAAGAAGTGGACTAGAAAATGGGGCGTCTTGGTCAGCACAAAAATGCACCAAGTCCAAACTTTAAAATGGTTTGGGTTTCTTCACCCACGCACATCCGCACGTCCGTCCGTCCGTCCGCACGTCCGCACGTCCGCACGCACACACACACGAGGAAAATAAAACGGTGGGGGGTTAGATGGGTCCGATGGGTCGAGGAAGGACTTACAGCACCGGAGGTCTTCGAAGAACTTCTTGACAACCTGCATGTGGCTTGAAACTTGTTTGCGCCCCATCTGCTCGATGCTCTCGTTGCTGTTATCAATACGAAAGATTTCTTTGCTTCCCAAGATGGCAACACAGATCACAAAGATGTATTCGCTGATGAGCATGTTGCGCCCGTGCAGCTTGCCTCCCATGGAGAACTTGCGACGGCCCATATGGGGCATGAGCAACACGGCTACGATTGAGAGGCGTTAGCGCAGCTCGGCGTCAAATAGTTGATGGGCAATGGGTGCGGCAATGACGGGTAGACGTGAATATGTAAATTGAAAAGTAGACTTACAGTCAACAAAGGCATCTTCTAGCTCTGGTCGACGCCATACACCACCCTTGTCTTTTTGTGTATCTTTGTGTGCCTGCCTGTTGCGGTACTGACGGAAGGCAGGCCAGAAGTAGAGCGGGTTGATAGCAGCTTTTTGCCGTCTCTGGTAGCGAGCTTGTGGACGAGGAGTTGGGTTTCTGTAGAGGTAGTCGATGGATTGTGACGGTACCATGGGGGCAGGGATTGCCGTCTGCATAGCTGGTGATAGAGCAACTTGGTTCTGGTAGCACGACACCAAGCCGTTGAAAGTGTGTGCTTGAGCATTGCCTGCCGACTCACGCAACGGGATTCTGTCCGCCGGCATGCTACTACGCCTCGTATGAGTCGCATCGACATAGTCTGGAGACTGAGCGTACCGCTGTGATGGCAGGACAGGTCTTGGCTGAACGAGCGAAGACATGGCTGGTCGGGGGCTCTGATGTACGAAGTACATGGAATACCAGCACGAGTAGCGCGGAGACGAGGACAAAGCCCACTGTCGATTCCGGACGATGAAAACAAGAATGAGAAAGAAAAGACAAACACGAATGAATACCTTGGACAACAAGTCGTACAGTCAGTCGCCACAAAGTATGAACAAAGTATGAACAAAGTATGAACAAAGTATGAAAGGCAAGATGAAGAGCGAGTTAAAAAGGACAAGAAATGCTGAGAGGAATTTTTAACGACGTGGAATGGTGGGATAGATGTATAATCGGAGGGGAGTGATGAAATCGACTGGAACGTAGGAGTATTTTTCCTTTGCAGAGGAGGAACCAAGACTGTATAAACCCAAGACTATCGTCGCGAGCCTGGTACAGCTTGGGCGGATCGTATTGACAAAGGGCTAGCAACAGGGCTACTCAACTCTCTTTCTCTTTTCTCTTCCTCGCCCCTCAACCTAAATGTCATGATCTATCTGTGAACTATCCCATCCCAGGAAAGGGTGGGATGAGATGGGGGACCGGGGGGGCAACGCCAAGCCGCGGAGAAGGATGGGGCTTCTTCCATCGACAAGGTCGTCTCGTCACCCAAAGCTTCCGTGTAAGCCATGTCTACGATCGAAAGAGGCTATGTCCTCAGCCAATCAAGACCCTGTCGCAAACCCAATAGGCACAAGCTACAACAGTGAGTTACAACAGTGAGTTACAACAGTGAGTTACAACAGTGAGTTACAACAGTGAGTTACAACAGTGAGTTACAACAGTGAGTTACAACAGTGAGTTACAACAGTGAACAGGCAGTTAAAGTGTCTGCATCTGTTTCTCTGCACACCGGCCGCCGAGGGCGTCGGGTGGATGCAAGGGAGGGAGAGAGGGGGTGGACTCTGTCTGGAGAGGGTCGATGGCGAAGCGGGTCTCGAGACGCACACCAGCTTCCAAGCAGTGCTTCTCAATGCCCTCTCTCCTGTGGCGAAGACAATCCTTTCCCAAAGTCTGTTTTGGCGACAACCGCGTAGGTATGCGAGAGAGATTGACATCAGACAAAGATGGCCTCTAGGGTCCTCCACCCCCGTGAGCCGCATTCTTCGTTCCTGAGTTGCCGTCAGCTCATAGCCACGCCATGCTTTGCTTGGCCGCCAGAAATCCCCATCACGACGGCTGCTATTCTGCTCGCGTCACCACCTTGGCCCGACGGCGGGTACCAGTGGGGGAACTGGAGAGATCGAGCGGTTGTATGTACCTATGTAGGTAGGTATGGTAGGTATGGTATGTATATGGGAGAGGGGCGGGAAAAAAACCGTTACACTGCCAATTGCCCTTCCCAAGGGCGCAGCGAACAACGGCCCTGGGCCAGGGACGCTGGGCACATTGAATTCTTTACCATCTTTTTGGTCCTTCTTCGTGCGGTATGGTATGTATTGCATTTCGCGTCAAAGGGGAACCAAATAGTTCTGTTTGTTCTGCTCCCTAACATGTTAATCCTCCAGAGCGTCCTCGTCGTTGCCAATATTAACCCTTTTCCTCCCTCCGCCAGTAAGTTGTTGGAGGGCTACCTTATTGACTTGGCGCCCGACCTTGCGCTGCATCTTTTCAATCTCCTCTTCTGCGTCTACAGCCTCGGCCTCCGCAAAGTCTAATACTAGGCGCCGCCCCAGGAGATGGGTGTCCTTCAGAGCGTTCAGCGCATTCTCCGCTTCTCGGGCCGTCACAAAGTCGGCGAAAGCAAATCCTCTTGCGGTAGAGTCAGGCTTTCTGGGGACCCGAACCGACTTTAGCTGCCCATAAGATCCCAGCAGCGACCGCACGTCCTTCTTGGTGGCTTGGAAGGGTAAGTTCTTGATGACGATCTTGGTCCTCTGTGCGGCTGCCTTCTTAACCCGGTCTTCCCGCCGCCGGTCTTCAGCTGCGTCATGTCCTCTGTGGGATGCCTTGACACCTAAGGTGTGACCGTCCAGCACGTATCCATCCATAACTTTCAGTGCTGCCTGTGCCTGCTCCTTGGTTGAAAATTCCACAAAGCCAAATCCCATACTGAGCGTTTGGCCGGGCTTTTTGGGGTCAGTCTTAGTCTTAACTCTGGCGGAAATAAATCCGTCAAGAGCCTTGAAAGCCTCAGCCATCCTTTCAGTAGAGGTGGCGAAGTTTAAATTGCGGATAAAGAGAGAGGTTGTTTCCACCTCCTCCGCCTTATCACCGCCTGACAGCAGCTCACTAACACTAAGTTTCTGCACCCCAGTCACTTGCTGGTCCATCATCCGACTGGCTTGCGTGGAATGGTCTCCTTTGAGCAAGTTCTTGGGTGCCTTTTCTAGAAAGAGCACGCTGTCTCTGATTCTTCTGTACGCGAGCTTACCGAATGCGGCTTTAGCATGATTGGGCTGCGCAAATTGCACAATCGCTATCGTACCAGTAGGCGGCATCAGAACTAGAAGCACTTGGCCGTGCTCCTCAAACATTTTTCTGATCTCATCCATGGTAGTGCCATAAGGGAAGTTCTTCACCAAGATGGTGTCATCTCCCCGTCTCGTAGATTTGAAAGCTTCCAGATCCACCCCATTGGCGGCAAAGTAGGCCTTGGTTTCCTGAATCACCGAAGTCTCGGCAATGGCCTGCTTGATAGCAGCGTCAGTTGATGTCGGATCAAGCAGATCGGCCTTTGAGACACCCAATCGAGTCGCCACCGATTCGTTGACGGCATTCTGGTTCATGTAGAGGGAGTTCCAGTTGAAACTGTTCGAACCAGCCTCTGCTTTTTTACGTATCATGTTTTGTTTCTTCAGGGGTAGCTTGGAAATTCCAAACTCATCCAATCCCTGCTCTCGTTTGGGGTTGGCTGGAATGATGTGTATGATCCGCCCCTGAAATGTTGCCCCATCTAGTGCCTGGAATGCCTTCACGGCATCAGACGCGTCTACAAAGTGGATCAGGGCAAACCCCTTTGTTGACCCCGATGCAGTTAAAGGAAGATGCACCTAGCCTCAACATGTCAGTACGTTGTTCTTTTGTGAGGATAGCAAAAGTCATTCAATGCGTGTAGGTATTAGCTCAGACAATCGAAGCATCTACTAAAATTTTCGCCCAGGTTCACATCATATACCGTAGTATAAGCTGTCCCTATCTTGGGGTTCATCATTGCGCCTAGGGTATCGGGATAAAGGGGGTGTGGTATGCTTAAGGTGAGTGCAGGAAACATGCCGACGTACCTCTTGGAGAGCTCCAAACTGCTGGAAGGCTTCCCGCAAATCGTCTTCAGTGGTGCTGTATGACAAATTTCGCGCAAAAAGTCTAGACGTGCGAGAGATGACTTGCACAGCATCTTCTTGCCCTTCCATCGCCTGACTCGTCATCACCTCCTCAGCCATCTCAGCCATGTCTGGCATGGCCACGTCTGTGGAATGCGCTGCTTGTTCGTCGACTTTAATGTCTTGCTCTTTGTTAGACATCGCCACAGAGGCCAGGTCATCGGGGTCAACTAGATCGAGTAGTCTGTTTGTGCGTGATCGTAACCAGTCGTCATCCGTGGCGGCTCCTGGTGCTGGAACGGCGTGATCGGCCGTCTCCAAATCAAGTTGCTCGATCTTGCCTTCGACAGCCTGCACTGGTGTGTCATCGCCTGCAAGTCTCTTCTCCTTCGTTGGTGGCTTACAGACGACTGTCTCCGATGGGTCCTGATGTGCGTGTAGTTTCCTTGCTTTCTCTTTTCTCATTGGGACTTGTTCGTATTCGTCATCACTCTCGTTCTCAGGGACAGCAAGCTGCCCAGCTTCGGAGGCATGACTTGTTCCGACGGCGGGATTTGTTTCATCTGCAATGACACCTTCCCTTCCTGTCTTCATGACTTGCAGGAACTCCCGTAGCTTAGGATCAGACGGAATTTGATCTTCTCGCTTCCGCTTCTTCGGGTTCTCGTCCTTCTCCACACTTTGACTCCCTGGCACAGTGGGAGTTGGTTGCGGTGCATTGTGTCCCTGGAGCGAGGCTGATTCTGAGATCTAACATTCCATCAGCAACTAGCGCACAGGGGCGAGGATCCGGGTAAGAACCTACAGGTCGTGCAGTCTCGACCGATAACTTGGACATGCGAATATATGACCTGTTAAAGTACTTGATAGCACTTGTCGCATCATCTTGGCTCTTGTAGCCGACGTAGGCGATCCGGCGCTGAGGTAACAGCTTAACATCGGTGATCTCGCGATCCTTGGCGGAGAAATGTTTGCGAAGTTCCGGCTCTGTGATGTTCGGGGGCAGGCCCTTGATGAAGATTCGCGACGTAGCCATGATTCAAATGGGAAAGAAAAGAAGCTGAAAAGATGGTGGCATGGTGAATGAATCTACCCGCAGACGCAAAGATATGGCACTGGAAGGAGCCGCGAAAAAAAGTTGCCGAGTCTTATCACTTCGCGTATGGGGCCTGGTCCGTGCGCGCCGAGATTCTTACAGACATCTGTACGAAGTACGGAGTACTGTAGACCAATTACATAGGTATGTAGGTACCTAATGTAGCCGTCCGAAACTACCCTACAAGATATGCATGCTTCGAAATCGTCAACAGCCCCCAACTCTCTCCTTTACACAATTTTCTCGGCAACGGTGCACGGACCACGTCCGCCCACTTCTGTTATGATTTGGCTGTATAACCTGCTGTAGCCCTAACAGC